>JAQZBX010049334.1:0-19946 GCA_029593785.1 Cabassous unicinctus | reverse complement strand
CATTAGCAACACTGATCTGGGGACGGTGTTTGGCATCCAGAAAGTTCAATAGGAAAGGAGACAGTGGGATGTGAAATGGCAGAGGCCCAGGAGGGTGGAGTAGATGGATGGTTTACAAGTGGCCAGCAGGGGGCACCATGAGGCAGTTTCTGGGAGCCCCTAAAGTGTTTTCACAGATGGACTGAAACCTGAGGGACTGCAAGTCCTGGTGGGGGTGGCTGAGGAAGTCAGACCCTGTGCTCACTGCTGGGGACCAGCAGCTCTGTCCTCTGGGTGGAGTTCAGCACCAGCTTCCTCCTGGGCTCTGACCATCAGGTAAATGGGCAGTACCTGAGCAGAAGGTGCAGTGGGTGGGGCCATATTTACACGAAGAGCTTCTCTTCTGGGAGGACAATGGGGAAGGGATAGGAGATGCCAGGGGCAGCCAAAGCCCTGATCTGCAGTCTCAGGATGACTGTGTCCACCATGGCCTGGACTCCTCCCCTCCTCCTGCTCTTCTCCCACTGCACAGGTGGGGGCAGCCCTTACAACCCTGGAGCAGCCCTAGCCTGACTCGGCCTTTCTGGTCAGACCACCAAGCCACTCACTTCTGGGCCCTGCCCCATCAACCATGAATGTCTCTGTTTGCAGGTTCTCTCTCCCAACCTGTGGCGACTCAGCCACCCTCCCTCATGGCATCTCCAGGAACATCTGCCAGACTCACCTACACCCTGAGCAGTGGCTTCAGTATTGGTGACTATGACATCCACTGGTTCCAGCAGAAACCAGACAGCTCTCCCCAGAATCTCCTGAGATACATGTCAGACTCAGATAAGTACCAGGGTTCTGGGTCCCGACTGGTTACTCTGGATCCAAAGATGCCTCAGCCAATACAGGAGTTCTGCACATCACTGAGCTCCAGCCTGAGGATGAGGCTGCCTATTACTGTAATATATGGCATGACGGCACTAAGGCTTAAACAGTGCTCTAGACCCATGGGGAAGTGGGACAAAAACCTCCTTCTGCTCTCACTGCCTCATGCACTCAGCCCTGGCAGTGGTTCTGAACAAAACTAGCTCAGCTGCTGATAGCTGTTGTCCCCTTTTTTGCAACTGGCCGTTTTTCCTCAGACTAATGTGCCTGAAAATGTCAAATCATTCTCTGAGCTCAAATTTTAGATTAATACATTGCTAATATATTCTCAACCCACTTGACTTATCATAGGAAGAAATTCTATGCTCAAAGCTAAAATTGCTCCAAAAATAGGCTAGAGGAAACCTTAAGGAGATAACTTCCAGTGATACCCAGCTCCAGTTCTAGGAATGACTCAGAAATGCTTCTGATATGAGTTTTGATCAGGGATTCAGTTTACAACACCAATATATAGAAATAAGGTATTTTTTTCTTGAGTTCCTCCTCAGATTGCTCGTTATTGGTGTACAGAAATGCTACTGATTTTGAGCATTGATGTCATAGCCTGTGATATTACTGAACACCTTTATAAGTTCTAGAAGCTTTGTTGTAGATTTCTCAGGGCTTTCTACATATAGGATCATATCATCTGCAAATAATGAAATTTTCACTTCTTTTTTTCAAATTTGGAGGCCTTTTATATCTTTTTCTTGACTCAGTGCTCAAGCAAGTACTTCTAAGACAATGTTAAATAGGAGTGGAGATAGTAGGCATCCTTGTCTTGTTCCCGATCTCAGAGGGAAGGCTTTTAAGATTTCACCATTGAAGATGATGTTAGCTTTGGATTTTTCATATATACCCTTTAACATGTTCAGAAAGTTTCCTTGTATTCTTATATTTTGCAGTGTTTTTATCAGGAAAGTGTGCTATATTTTGTCGAATGCTTTTTCTGCATCTATAGAGATGATGATGTGATATTTTTCTTTCAATCTGTTTATATTGTGTATTACATTGATTTATTTTCTTATGTTGAACCATCCTTGTATACCCTGGATGGAACCCACTTAGTCGTAATGTATAATTCTTTTGATATTTTGTTGAATGCGATTAGCAAGTATTTTGTTGAGGATTTTAGCATCTAGATTCATTAGAGAAATTGGTCTGTAATTATCTTTTATGTGATATCTTTGTTTGGCTTTGGTATTAGGTAAAGAAAAGCAAGAAACAAACAAACAAACAAAGGACAACCAAATAAACACACAAGTAAGCAGTCAAACAAAGCTAAGGAAGAACAGCATTCCTTCTTGTGTCCTTCTGGAGCTCTCTCAGCCTGCTTGTGTTCATTAATCAACTACCCTGTAGGCTTCTATCTGCAGGTTTTGAGGCAGATTTTAGACATTAAACTAAGTTAAAATTTTTTTTAGTAAACTTCTATTTTTTTTTTTTGAGAAATATGTGACCCAAAAGAAAGCTTCTTCTAGACCACCCCTTCTGCTGAGGGGACCCTAAATAGGCTTGTGGAAACTTATCAAACACTTCCCACTGCCTGGCCTCCCCAGAGTAGCTGAGACTCTGATACTCATCAGTGCAGAATGATAAAATTGGCTGACTCCGCCTTCTCCTGAGCCAAGCCCTGTATTACAGGGTGGTTAGGTAAATCAGGCTTCCTTAGCAGATTTGCCTCTCCTGTCAGCCTGGTGCCACTTCAGCCCAGCTGGTTTGCTCCCCAAACCTGCAAGGGGGCCCAGACAGCCAAACCCACAGAAAGGAAACCCCTCTCCACCCATTGCCAGAACCCTCCCACTCTCAGAGAATTCTCCATCTCACCAGGTTGCCGGCAGAATTGGGGGTCATCCTAGGCCTTTGCCTTGAGGGTGGGGCCTAGCTGGCTGGGAAAAAACTCATGATTTTATCTTAAGTAATCCACCTTGCTTTCCAGCTTCCTCCAGATCAATGTACCTAAGGTTCTTACTCCATGGGATCCCAGAACAGACCACTGGGGTAAGATACTGTCCCCAATCAGCTGTCCTCTGAGAGAGAGATGGTGAGTGCCCACCTAAACCGATGCCATCTTGCCCTTCTATTTTATTTCTCATGTTTAAATTTATCATTATTTCATTTTCTTATTAATCAAATTTGGCAATATTCTTGGCTTCATTTTTGAAGAAATTTTGGATCACAGAAAGGTTACAACTATGGCAGGGGAGGATCAATGGAGTGGGGGTCAATGATGGCAGATACATGGGGGGAACTTCATCCGAGCATACATATAGCATATATAAATATTTTCAAATGTTCATGGGGCATTGCCACAGTATGTAGAGAATCTCACAACTGAAAGATTATTGAATTTCCATCTGGGTAGCTCTGCCACATTCTACAGTGGAACAGCAACCATCTCCCAAGTGCAGGGGCAATGACTAGTGAAGAAAGATTCTCAATTGATGGGCCCTTGATATTGATGACTATGTTTATGAAACTTTTGCTCTTGAATTTGCAACTTAACCTAGTATTGTAGAGTGCCTAAAGAGTTACCTCCTGAAAATCTCCTTGTTGCTCAAATGTGGACTTTCTCTAAGTCAAACTCAGTATATAATTGCATTAGCTTCCTCCTTACCCCCAGTGAGGGACATGACTCCCAGGGATGACTCCCTGGCATTGAGGGATTACTACCAAGCACCAGCTTGTGATACAACTGGAAAAAGACCTTGAATAAAAGGGGGAATAGGTAAAGACAAATGGGTGTATATGGCTAAGAGACTTCAAAGTGAGTTGGGAGGTCATCAGAGAGGTGATGCTTATGTACATCACAGCAGGTTCTCATAGACAGCCAAGGTAGATGCTACTCCAAATAGCTGGGATCCTGAGAGATCCAGAGACACCCAGGCCCTATCATTATAGCAGATATCCCAGAGTTTGGTGCCTTGCCAGTAGACCCTATTTTGGAGTTTGTGCTCCTGAGTGTGACAGTGTTGGACTCAGATGTGACTTCTCTACACATGCCCTTCTGTCCCTTTTATTTGAACCTAGAGTTGGTGCTGGAGTTGGTAGGTGTACATCCAAGATACTTTAATCTCTCAGCTGTCCATGTGCCATCTGGGCCCTGAGCCTCAGCAGAGTTGCTACACTAACTCTCCCGTTCATTGAACTCACCCAGGACAACTAACAAGGAAGTGAGAGTGGACAACCACCATACCAAGGACCTGAGAGAGTCTACAACTGCAAGCAAGAGAGTCCCATCCCTCAGTCATATGGTGTCAAAGCCCCCTCTCAATTAGAAGAGGAGTGGGCATCACCATCCCAGAATCTTCAGGTTTGCGGGATAAAATATGGGCTAGAATAGACTTACTGGTATTCCACTATAAACTTATTGTGATACTAGCAATGGAATAAATTATATCACTGATGTAGAGACAGTGGCCACTGGAGATAGTGTAGTCAGGTAGAGGGATAAAGAGGTGCAATATGGTGGCATTTTCAGGAGTTGGAATTGAACTGAGTGACATTGTAATGACAGATACAGGCCATTATATATCTTTCCATAACCTACAGAATGAGTGGGAGAGAGTGTAAACTACAATGTAAACTATAATCTATGTTTAGTAGCAATGCTACAAAATGTGCTCATCAATTGCAATGAATGTACTACACTAATGAAAGAATTTGTTAATGTGGGGAAAAGTGGGAGTTGTGGGGAGTGGGACATATTAGGAATTCCTTATAATTTTATGTAACTTTTCATGTAATCTAAGTATCTTTTAAAAATAAATAAAAAATATATTTTAAAAAGTGAAAGAGAGTGTGAAGTCTTCACAGTCATACAAAAACTGATAGAATATTTTACCAAAAGTCAAGAATTACAAGAGATACTAAAGTGAGTGCAGAAGGCTTAAAGGAAAAATAAACAAGGGAGAGACTTCAAGAAGAGTGTAGAAATTTAAATTTTTAGAAAGGATGAATTAGATGGCAAAAAGATAGACAATAGTGAGATATGACAACAGAAAGTTAAATTTCAAAAAGGATGAAGTAAGTAATGTTAATGGATTGAGCTCCCAAATCAAAATCATAGATTGATAGAATGGATTAAAAAATATAAGCTGTCTATATGCTGTCTACAAGAGACTCGTCTCAGACGTAAGGACACAACCAGTTTAAAAGTGAAAGGTTGGAAGAAGATATTCCATGCAAAGTGTAACCAAAAATTTGCTTTAGTAGTGATATTATTGTTGGATAAAATAGATTTTAAATGCAAAACTGTTCTAAGGGATGAAGAAGGTTATTATATATTAACAAATGGTGCAATTCAGCAAGAAGAAATAATTATACAAAAACATTCATGTACCTAGCCTTATTTTCGCAAAATACATGAGACACACACAGGCAAAACAGAAGGGAGAATTACAAGTCTCTACAATAATAATTTGAGACTTCAATACACCACTGTCAGTATTGGATAGTACATCTGGACAGAAGATAAATAAAGAAACAGCAAGACTGAATAAGATAATAAATGAACTAGACCTAACAGATATCTATAGAGCATTGCACACCAAAACAGCAGGATATACATTCTTTTCAAGTGCATGTGGATTCTTCTCCAAGATAGAACAAATGTTGAGTCACAAGAAAAGTCTCAATAAATTTTAAAAGATTGAAATTATATAAACATTTTCTCTTATCATAATGGAATGAAGCTAGAAAACAATAATGGCCAAAAAAAAGGAAAATTCATAAATATATGGAGATTAACTTAAACAACCTTAAATTATCAGTCAGTCAAAGAAAAAATTGCAAGAGAATTCAGCAAATGTCTTGAGATGAATGAAAATGAGACCACAACATATCAAAGCCTCTGGGACACTGCAAAAGCAGTGCTGAGAAGGATATTTGTAGTCATCAATGCTTAAATTAAAAAATACAAAAGAGTAAAAATTGAAGACCTACCTGCATACCTCAAGGAACTAGAAAGTAAGCAGCAAACTAATCCCAAACCCAACTAAATGAAAGAAATAACCAACATCAGGAAAGAGATAAATGAAATTGAGAAAAAAGAAAAACAATCAAGAGAATCAACAAAACAAAAACTTGTATTTTTTGCAAAGATCAGCAAAATTCACAAATCCTTAGCTAGACTAACAAAGCAAAAAGAATGAATATACAAATAAATAAAATCAGAAAGCAGGGGGTGGGCATGACCACTGACCCTACAGAAATGAGAGAGATCATAAGAGGATATTATGAAAAAGTGTATGCCAAAAGACATTAACATGCAGATGAGATCGATAAATTCATAGAAACACACAAACCAGCTATATTGACCCTAGAAGAAATAGAAGAAATCAATAAACCAATTACAAGCGAAGAGATTGAAGCAGTCATTAAAAACTTCACAAAGATGAAAAGCCCACAAACAGATGGGTTCAGAGGAGATTTCTCCCAATCATTCAAAGATGACATAATACTGATCTTGCTCAAGATCTTCCAAAAAACTGAAGAGGAAAGTATGCTACCAAACTCATTTCATGAAGCCAACATCACCAAATACCAAAACCAGATAAAGATACTATGAAAAAAGAAAATAACACACCAATATCTCTGATGAATATAGATACAAAAACCCTCAAAAAAATACTTAGAATCCTATTCCAAAAGCACATTAAAGAATTATACACCACAATAAAGAAAATCATATTAGCCTCTTGATTGAAGCAGAAAAGACATTTGACAAAATACAGCACCCCTTCTTGATAAAAACACTCCAAGAGATAGGAATAGAAGGAATCTTTCAAAATATGTTGAAATGCATATATGAGAAATGTACAGCTAGCGTTGTACTCAATAGTGAAAGATTGAAAGCTTTCCCACCAAGATCAGGAACAAGAAAAGGATGCTCATTGTAACCATTATTATTCAATATTGTGCTAGAAATTCTAGTTAGAGCAGTTAAGCTAGACGAAGGAATTAAAGGCACCCAAATAGGAAAGGAAGAAGTAAAACTTTCACTACTCACTGATGACATGATCCTATATCTAGAAAATCCTGAAAAATCCTCAACAGAGCTACTAGAATTAATACATGAGTTCAGGAAAGTGGCAGGATACAAGATTAGTACAAAGAACTCAATAGCGCTTTGTTACACTAATGATGTGCAATCTGAAGAGAAAATCAGAAAAAAAATCCATTTATAATAGCAACTAAATCAGTGAAATTTATAGGGATAAACTTAACCAAATAGAAAAAGGACCTGTATTCAGAAAATTACATAACATTCTAAAAGAAAATGAAGAAGACTTTAATAAATGGTAGGATATTCTATATTCATGGGTAGAAGACTAAATATCATTAAGATGTCAATTATAACCAAACTGATTTGCAGATTCAATGCAATCCCAACAAATATCTCAACAGCCTTTTTTGCAGAAATTAAAAAGCCAATAATCAAATTTATTTGGAAGGGTAAGGGGCCCCAAAGGGCCAATAATGTCTTTAAAAAGAACAAAGTTTTGAGGACTCTCACTTCCAGACTTTAAAGCATATTACTTAGCTATAGTGGTAAAAAACAGCATGGTACTGGCATAAGGACAGATAGATTGACCAATAGAACTGAATCGAGAACTAAGAAATTGATTTCCACATCTACAGTTAAGTGATTTTTGAAAGGATTTTAAGCCTACCCAGTTGTGGCAGAACAGTCTATTCAACAAATGGTTCTGGTATGACTGGATAGCCACATTCAAAAGAAAGAAAGAAGAAGACTTTCTCACACCTTATACAAACTAACTCAAAATGGATCAAAGACCTAAATATAAAAGCAAAAACCATAAAACTCCTAGTAGAAAACCTAGGAAAACACCTTCAATATCTTCTGGTAGGTAGTAGTTTCTTAAAACTTACACCCAAAGCACGATCAGCAAAAGAAAATAATAGATAAATGGGTCCCCCTCAAAATTCAACACTTTTGTACCTCAAAGGACTTTGTCAAAAGGGTGAAAAGGCAGCTGACTCAATGGGAGAAAATGTTTGGTAATCACATATCTACTAAGTGTTTAATATCCTTAATATATAGGGAGATCATACAACTCAATAATAAAAAGAAAATCTATCCAATTAATAAAAGGCCAAAAGACTTGAAAAGACAACTGTCCAAAGAAGAAATACAAATGGCAAAGAAACATATGAAAAAATGTTCAACATCACTAGCAACTAGGGAAATGAAAATCAAAATTACAATGAGATATTATTTCAAACCTATTTGACTGGCTCCTATTAAAAAGCCAGAAGTCTGTAAATGTTGGAGAGGATGTGAAGATATATTAAAGCTTATTCACTATTGGTGGGAATGTAGAATGGCACAGTCACTGTAGAGGACTGTTTGGCACTTTTTAAGGAAGTTGTATATCGACTTGCCATGAGATCTGTCCATACATTTGCTAGGTATATACACAGAAGAACTAAGAGCAGTGACATGAGTAGACATCTGCACACCGATGTTCATAGCAGTGTTATTCATGATTGCTGAAAGTTGGAAACAATCCAGGTGTCCATCAACTGCTGAATGGATAAACAAAGTGTGGAGTATAAACACGGTGAAATATTATGCAGCAGTAAGAAGAAATGAAGTCATGAAGCATATGACAACATGGATGAGCTTGGAGGACATTATATTGAGTGAAGCAAGCCAGACCCAAAGGGACAAACAATATATGAATGCCCGATTATAAACTAAATGTTTAATGTGACATATAAATATATTATGTGTAATATGAATATGGGTAAAATTGCATATATAAGACCTTTTTTCTTTGACGCCTAACAAATATACTACAGGTTATATACTATAGGTTAATTTGTAGGTTAATACTACAAAATGTTAATATCAGACAAAAAATATATATTAAGTGAAGGAGACCAGACACAGAGTACTACATATTGTATCATTTCATTTATATAAAAAATAAATATAAATCAATTTATAAATAATAAATTAAATTAGTGGTTATTTAAGGCTGAGGAAGAAATGCTAAGGAGTGTGGAGTCTTTCATTTTTGAGTAATGAAATTGTTCTAAAATTTTTGAGATGATGAATGTACAACATTGTGATTATACTAAAAGCCATTGATTATATACTTTGGATGGATCATATGGTATGTGAATACATCTCAGTAAAACTGCTTAATAAACAAATAATTGTGCAAGAATAGCGAGGAATAGGAGCTACAGCAGGGGAAAAAATAGAGAGATTGAGAGGTAAGGAATTTTCTTCTTTATCTGTCTATTTTTTTGTTTATTATTATTATTGAAATAATTAAAATGCTCTGATAATGACTGAGGTGATGAATGCACAACTATGTGATTAAATCAAATAGTATTTATTGTACACTTTGTATGAATTGTGTGTTTTATTAATATGGACCAATAAAATTGATTTGTTTCAAAAAAAAAGAATGCATGATTGTCAGTGGCATTTGGTAGAAAACTATATGTACAATACTCATTATTTGTAGAAAATTCTAGATATTTGGAGCAAGGAAAAATATCTAAAAAGTACTAAATTATTTTCAGAGAATTAGATTCTACTAACCAGCAAAGAACCCATGTATATTTACTTCTTAAGTGATAGCTCTATGAACAGTGGTTTCACTTTTTCAAATATATTTTTATTACAGAAGTTGTGAATTTAAAAAACAATCATGCATATATGTGTAATTTCCATACAACACCCCTTCACCAACATACCACACCATTGTCGAACATTCATAAGAGATTATGAAATAATATTATCATTCTATTACTAATTATGGTCCATAGTATACAGTTGGCATATTTTTTCCATATCTCCCTATTATTAACACAATGCATCCTTGTTATTTATGCAAGAATATACCAGTATTGCTGTTAACTATAGTCCATAGGTTACATATATTGTATATTCCCCATGCATCTCCACATTCCTACCACCCTGAAATAATAATATATATCCATTCTAATTCACAGAAGAACATTTTTGCATTTGTACTATTAACCACAATTTTCAACCACTTCAGAAGCTTTCATTATTAATATACTTGCTTATAGAGCTCTACTTTGTTATAGGGATTACTATTATGAAATCAAGGGGAATTATGGTGTACAGATAATGAAGTCATAATTATTAAATGCATTCCACTGGAGATCCACCACTAAAACTGCTGGTGAACCATTGTTTAAACAAAACATACACACACCCATTTATTCGATCTCTTTCAGACTGAAAGACACTGTCTGACCTATATTAAAACATGGAAAAACTAAGTCTCACTGATAGTTTCACATAATGTTAAAACAAATCAAGATCAAATATGATTTGATAAATTTAGTCTTCTGCCGGTAGATGACTGTTACACCATGGAACACTGGTACTTTCAATGTCCTGATACATTCTGTCTACACCATGAGATTCCCCTTTGGTGTAGTTAGATAAATCCACCATTTTGTCTGTGAACTTCTAAGTGTTCTCAGTCTCTCCTGTGAGAATATCTTGACCATAAGACTGGGGTATTGATCAGCACCACCATTCTGCTTCTTATTCCACTCTGAGTAATCCTGGCTTCCCTCACACACATCCTGTTCAACATTGTCCAGTTGACTTCAAGGGCCAGAAGAATGCCTTTTCCTCCAGCTCCTCCTATTTGACAGTGGGTAGCCTGCATTATGGTGCCAATACTTTCATTTACATGAGGCCAATCTCTTCCAATACCCCAGGTCAAGATAATGTAATATCTGTCTTCTACATGATTCTTACCCTATGTTCAACCCCAAGATCTATGGTCTTTGAAATAAGGATGTGATGGGGGCCATGGGAAGAGTCCTACTAAAATATTCATTACCTTCTAAAATGTGAATGTAAAAGTTTAATAGATATTATGTACTATTGACTTGTTTATACTGTTGTTTGCAAAATATGATGCACTTTTGATTTTCTGGTAGCAATCTCATATGAATCTATTTGCTATAGCATTATGATCAGTCTACTAATGTGAATTAAATTTATTCTCATGTAGGTAGATCAAAATACAGAGCCATATTATTATAAAATAATCAGGTCTTTCTTCTTCCATTGAAGATACAATTTAAGATATATTACAAAACACCATCACCAATCTAGAGTAAAACCTGGAATCTATATTAATTAACCAGGCAATGGTGAGAAATGTGACATAGGACTCTTGTGTGGAGGAAAGGAAAGCAAGATAGATTAGAAACACTTTCCTACTGCCTTTAGCTTCACTTTGGCACCAATTCCAGAAATACATTTTACCACTAAAAAGTTTTTTTTTTCTATGTTAGAAACCTGAATAATTCTCAGCTTTCGTCCTTGACATAGACATCAACATTTTTCACTCTAAGTTGTAATAGAATCCCTGACCTTAAGGTCCTCTTAAGGGAATGAGTCATCAGTCTGGTTTAGGGTACTGGCTACTGGCCAAAGTCCTAAATTGTAAATTTTCAAGCCTGAAAATAGACAACTACAAAGACATTACCAGACTGGTCTCATGGGAGAAAGGTGCCTTCCCTACAAATATTTGGTTCTCAAACAAGTGTCTGAAAGCAGTTGCAGCCAAGGAGTAAAGACTCCTGGTTAGTCTTACCCATATCTTCATTACTAATCTAACTTTCCTCAGGCACCTACACAGAAACTTTCTTGAAGAGGTGGACATGTAGCTTGAAGACACTTTTTCCACTCTCACAAGGCACTTCCAAACTTTTCACTAACCTTGATGCTCAGACCCATCATTAATATAACTTCATGTGTCTTTCATCTGGGTCTCTCTTGCAGTGAGATATAACTACAGGTATGTAATGATATGTCTGGTTCTCATTCAGGAATAGGGATTGGCAGTGATTTTTCTCTGAGTTAACCTCTTGTTTATATCATCATAGTAAATAAGTAAAGATTCACTCAAATTTCTATTTTTTCTTAAATGATGTATTAATTGGGTACCTTCACAATTTCACAGTCTTACTCAGTTTTTTCAGCTCAGATCAAATATTGAAACTGGGTAATACTCTCCATAATTGCAAATTGAAAAAGAAACACAAGTTGACATCCTAATCTTTGTGTTGTAACAGTTGCATAGACCCCATATTGACCAGTTTGTACTCTTACTTCAATACTGTTTTATGAGATAATGATCACAGTATGATACAGAAAAGCCTTGGTATTTAAGGTAACCAAGAAAGAAATATGGGGCTCCACATTCATTCTTTAAGCTACATGCTGGTGGTATAAGGTATAAAATATAAATTAACTAGTCTCAAGGATCTTTCATCTGGAGATTAGAATTAGTAGCTGTGTATTTAATTCTTTGTTTGTTTATCTGGGATTTCATGTTCATGATGCAAAGCCTTTAATACAGCACTTCAAACAGATCTTAGGGCAGAAATGTGAATATCCCTAATTGTTAGGTATCCTGATTATCTTCTCTGATAGAGGTTCTATGGAAGTATATAGTCTAGGAAGTTGCTAGTTCAAAGTAGATAAATAAAATTTAGTAGGCCGAGCATGGAGGATCTTGATCTAAGCTTCCTGTCAGCAAAACCAGAATCTCAGAATTTTTCTATTTCCTGTAAATGCCCAGATCACCCAGATCACAGAACTTAAATCCACCAATCAGCTATTGCCAACTCCCTGTTCTTACAACAGCTCACCTCCTCATTGATAAGAAACCACCAGTACTATTCTTACTGAGAATGGTAGTCTGCATTAACCAATTAAAATTTCCTCACAATGTGTGCCCTTTTTCTCTCTATGAAAGCTTATAGCACTCTTTGTACACTGAAGTTCCTGTCTACTGCATGATTATTGGAATCTCCCTAATTCATGAATTGATTCAAACTCTCTGAGATCTAACCAAATTTTACTCAAGTTTTTAATTTACCATTTATTTTGGTTATCATGAAAGGATCAAAAGGAAACTGCTGATGGCTCTGTAAATAGCCTGAATACAGTTATGGTGCCTGCTAGAACCCATTGTATTCTCTGTACTTTTTGCTGCCTCTTCAGAGTCATCAGTGAGTTCCTCTTGGGTCTGAGCTCTACAATTCTTCTGTTTGAGCTCTCCAGTCTCATTGAGTTTCTACCCAAGTGTTTACATGCTGATTGCTTTTAGCAGTAGGGTCCTTCATATAGGCCCTGAATTCTTACCCTTCATTTTTGTTCACAGTATTTCAGTTCTGGGCTCTGCAGCATTTTGCTGCTGCTTAAGGATTCCTCAAATTCTAAGAGCACTCTGTTTATTTGGCTTTGAACTCAACCTCCACTGCCATGAAAATCTGTCAAAGGTTTAGCCTAATCTTCCATCTTCTTGCTGTCCCAGATGGCTGTCCAGGACCCTGTCATGGCCTTACTCTACACTGTATGATGTTGTGTTTACTGGGGAGGTACAAGTTCTAAGTTCCCATGTTATTCCAAAAACACTATCACAAGGATATTTCAGGATTCCTTCTTTCCTTCTCTTGGGCTTACTTAGTACTTTTCTGATGTAACACACAACCAGCCATCCTGACCTTTCTACCCTCTGGTTCCCAACCCAAGGACTGGACACTGTGGGTCCCATGAGAATGATTCTGCCCTGTGATCCAGAACTCAGCTTCCTTGGGTTTAAATCCCTAAATACATCTAGTGTTTTCACTTCAGATATCTTATCCCTACATTTTGGACCAAAAATGGGTATTTGGAAGGCACAGTCTAAAATGACTTACTTTCCTGTAGACAATTTTAAATGTCCTTTGTATATCACTATGGGATTTTGACTCCTTTTTCATCATATTTTTTAAAATACTCTAAAGAAGATATAGTAATTGTGCTCTGGGTCATCAAGTCTTTGTTATTTATTTGTAAAACCACTGTTTAATCTTTACATAGGAACAATCTTCAAAAATTAATCAGGGCCTTTCCATCCTTAACAATAACTTGCTAGCTGTAGTTCTTCCAAGGCCTCCTCCACAAGCAAATTAAACTCTTTTTCAAGCCCCATCCATCTCTCATGGTATTTCATCAGCAAACCAGGATGCAGGTTTACTGGGAGAAGAGCAAGGTCAGTCTCCTGTTTAAGCAATTTTATTAAAAACATACAGGAAGGGTTCCTGGAAGATGGTGTCAGAGTAGGTAGTTAAGGCTCAACTCTCTCATAAAAACAAAGGAGAAAGGGCCAAAAACTGTCCTGCCAGCACAGGACTGTGCAATTCCCAGGAGGGTGAGGAACAGAGAGCTGAAGAACCTGAAATAACAATTGTGAGTTGCAAAACCCCTGCATCAACCAGGAAGGTCTCCCATCCCGAACCCTCAAGACACTAAGCCTGGATAAAACCCTGGCTCACTGCATCTGACTGAGAGGGGGCACAGGAATCTTCCTCCCTGTCAGCTGTCAGCTGTTATAAAAGAAGAAAGAGGGTGAGTTAGACTGTTTCTCTTCACTGAATTCAGCCAACACAGCCCACTTTGAAACTTGTCTCTTTACAAACCTAAAACACAGGAAAGTGGAGGTTGAAGAAAACAACTCCTTGGAAAAGTTCACTGAGGAGTGCTATCTACTAGCCAACCAGGAAACTGAAAGGAAAAAAACTGCTTGTACTTCACTCTTTAGCCCAATCTCAGGGAAAAATATGGGCCTGATTAGTGAGTCTCTGGCCTGATTTTGATAACTTAAGCTGGGTAAATTTAAAGACTTAAAATAAGTTGAATCAAAAATCAAAGAAGAGCTGTGGGAAAAGAAACAATAAGCAAGAGTAAGAAATTGACCATCAGAGTTAATTCACCAACATATTCAGATGACTAGACTTCAACAAATAATTACATGTGATACTAGGAAAAAGGAAGATATGGCACAGTCAAAGGAACAAAACAAACATCCTCATGAGATAAAGGAGTTAAGACAACAAATCAGTGATAAATACAAAAATATCTTAAATCAATTCAAAGAATTGAAGGAAAATATGACTAAAGAGATAAAAGATATTAATAAGACACTGGGTAAGCATAAAGAACAGTTTGAAAATATGCAAAGAAAAATAACAAAGCTTTTGGGAATGAAAGATGAGTTTACAATTACATGACAGGCACATAACATACGTGAATGGCTCAAAGACAGAATTAGTGATTTTGAAACAGAACATCTGAACTGGAAGACACAGGAGAAAAAAAGAAAAAGTGGAACAAGATCTCAAAGAATTGAATGATAATGCGAAACACACAAATATATGTGGTATTGGTGTTCCAGAAGAAGAAGAGAATGGAAAAAGGGCAGAAAAAATATTGAGGAAATAATTGAAAACTTCAAATATCAATATCCAGAAGGACAATGCAGAATAAACCGAATAAATTCTGATAGACCTACTCCAAGACACCTACTATTAAAAATAACACATTTCACAGATAAAGAGCAGATTCTGAAATCATCAAGAGAAAAGAAAAGCATCACATAGAAGGAACCTCAATAAGATTAGATGTCAAACTCTCATCAAAAATCAGGATGTTATTGCTAAGGGAGGATGTAGGAGAGGGGAAGGCATATATGGGAATACACTATATTGTCTATGTGATTTTCTGAAACCTGAAGGTTCATGGCAAATAAAGTGAAAGAAAAAATCTCTGGGTGAGCATACAGTAGAAATTGTCACTATACATAAAAGACAGCATATCTTATAGTGACAAAAAGCACAATGCAAAAAATTGTTTTTTATATTATGTTATTTTATTAAATTTTTGGCTTTTTTTGGTAGATGCTTTGTATTGCAGAAGGGTTGCAATGATGGTGGGGGATTAATGGTGTGTGGTATTGGTTGGTAGGGATGGGTGGGGAGGGAGGCACTTGGAGCATCCTCTATAGAATATGAAGGTATTCATATGGACATGGGGTGTTGTTTCGGTCGGTGGACATCCACACAATAATTGATATAATGCTGAACTCCCATCGTGGCGAGTTCTGCTATATTCTCTAATAGAGTTGCAAGAATCTGTGGAGTATATGGATAGTGCCTACCTAAAGAGGGCAAGCCAGTACACCTGTCCCTTGATTTTGATGCTTGTACTTATGAAACTTGTCCCTGTGAAATAGACACTTAGCCTAGTAATATATATTGGCTAAGATCTGTTACCTCCTGAAAGCCTCCTTGTTGCTTAAAAGTGGTATCTATCTAAGACAAACCAGCATATAAACTCACTACCTGGCCCCCAACATGGGTCATGAATAATGGAGATGAGCTTTACTGACTGATAAGGTTTATTACTAATAGCCAACTAGGGCTGCATTTGGAAAAAAAGAAAACAAAAACTAGACACAAAGGGGGAAATATTATATTCAAATGATTTTTTATGGCTAAGAGTTTTCAAAATAAGTCTGGAGGTCATTCCAGTGGTTACACTTATGCATGTCTCAGGGGCTTTTCACTGACTGCCATGGTAAACAGTGTCTCAAGCAGGGGTCCTCCTGACATCTAGGTACTACAAGCAGGACAGACAACCCCAGGAAATCAGTACCCCATTGGCATGCTTTACCTTTGATATAAGATAACTTATATCTCCAATGTATCAGAGTTAGACTTATATAACTTTCCTATGCATGGTTTTTCTTCTCTTTTAATTTGAACCTACAATTAACAATGTACCATTAAATATATATTCCAGAGACTTAAATCTTCCAGCTGTTCATATGCCAGTTGTTCCCTGAATCTTAGCAGAGGTAAAATAAACACCTACTCTACAGTTCTTCAGATTCACCAAGAACAACTAACAAAAGGATGGTTATGAACAATGTCCATCAGAAAAAACAGAGTATCTAAAACAACAAGCAAGACAGTTCCATCCATCTACCCCCAAGGGATCTAAACATCCTCTTGACTAGAAGCAGAATGGACATCACCATCCCAATATCCTCAAGATTGAGGAATGAACAAACATAAGAAAGATATACAACTATGGTCTAAAGTAGACATTATTATTCTAGTAATGGAAGAACTTGTACTGTTGATCAGTTACAATGAAATCTAATCAGTTACATCAGAAACCACAGAGGTGAGATGAAAATGATATGGTGTATTTAAGGTACTGAAAGTGAAAAACTGCCAGCCATGAATTCTGTATCTGGCAAACCTGTCCTTCAAAAATAATAGTGAGTTTAAATTCTTCAAGAAAAACAAAAAATGACAGACTACTTCACCAAAAGACCAGAATTACAAGAGACTCTAATGTGAGTGCTACAGCCTGAAAGGAATAAACAAGGGTGAGAGACTTTGAGAAGAGTGTAGAAAAAAATATTATTAAGAAGGGTAAATTAAAGGGTAAAAAGACAACAACAGTAAAATATGTTAATGGAGAGACAAATGATAAAATGGATCAAGTAAGTAATGGCTTAACAATTATAACATTGAATATTAATGCACTGAATTTCCCAATAAAAAGACAAACTTATAGAATAGATAAAAAAATATGAGCAAGGGAAATGAATGTGGCTCAAGTGATTGGGCTCCTGTATACCATATAGAAGGTCCAGGGTTCAATTCCTGGGGCTTCCTGGTGAAAAGGTAAGCTGGCCTGTGCAGTGAGCTGGCCTGAGTGGAGAGCTTGTCCATGTGGAGTCCTGGCTCATGTGGAATGCTGGCCCATGCAGGAGTGTTGGCCTGCACAGAGACCTGGCACAGCAAGATGATGCAACAAAAATAGACGCAGAGGAGAGGCAATAAGAGACACTGCAGAGCAGGGAGCTGAGATGGTGCAAGAGATTGAGTTCCTGTCCTCTCTTCCACTCCAGAAGGTCCCAGGATAAGTTCCTTGTGCTACATAAAGAAAAGACAAGCAGGCAGAGAAAACACAGAGAGCAGATAGTGAGGACAAAGTAAAGAGGAGGGAGAAATAAATAAATAAATCTTTTTTAAAAATATGGGCCATTTATACATTTTCTACAAGAGACTCACCTCAGACATAAGGTCACAAACAGGTTGAAAATGAAAATTTGGAAAAAGATATTCCATGCAAACAGTAACCAAAAAAGAGCTGGAGTGATGATACTAATATCAGACAAAATAGATTTTAAATCCAAAACTGGTATAAGGGATGAGGAAGGAAACTATTTTAATAAAATGCACAATTTGCCAAGAAGAAATAACTATAATGATTATTTATGCACCTAAATTGGGTGCCCCAGATACATATGGCACACACTGGCAAAACTGAAGGTAGAAATATATATATCTAAAATAATAGCTGGAAAATTCAGTACAACATTCTCAGTATTGGATAGAATATCTGGATAGAGTAAAATAAAGCAAGAGAGAGCTTAAATAATAGGGTAAATGAACTAGACCTTACAGACATTAATAGAGCATTACAGTCCAGATTAGCAGGATATACATTCTGTTCAACTGCTCATGGATCCTTCTTTAGGGCAAACTACATGGGACAAAAGACAGTTCTCAAAAAAAGTTAAAAAGTTTGAAATTATACAAAACATTTTCTCTGACCCTAATGGAATGAAGGTGGAAGTCAATAATGGGTGGAATAAAGGAAAAATCATGAATACATATAGGTTAAACAACACACTCTTAAACAATGGTTCAAAGAAGCAATTTGAAGAGAATTCAGTAAATACCTCGAGATGAATGAAAATGAGAACACATACCAAAAACTATGGAACACCATAAAGGCAGTTCTTAGAAGGAAATTTACAGCCTTCAATCCTTACATTAAAAATGGAAAAATGAGGTAAAATTGAAGATATAATTGCACGCAGGGAGGAACTAGAAAAATATCAGCAAACTAATCCCAAACCAAGCTGAAGGAAAGAAAGAGTAATGATCAGAGCAGAAATAAACAAAATTGAGAACAAAAAAATTAAGAAATTCAACAAAATGGAAAGTTGCTTCATTGAGAAGATCAACAAAATTGACAACCCTTAGGTAGACTAACAAAGAAGAAAAGAGTGGAAACAAGTAAGTCAGAAATGAGAGGGAGGACATTACCACAGATCCACTGAAATAAGAAAGATCATAAAGATGTTATGAATAACTCTACACCAACAAACTGGAAAATGTAGAGAAGGTGGACAAATACAATGTACACTGACACTAGAAAAAAATATAAGACCTCAACAAATAATCACAAGTAAACAGATTGAAAGAGGCATCAAAAACCTCCCAAAGGGTAAGACATTATATATTTTTAAAAAGGGCAATTTACCAGGAAGAAAGAACAATTCTAAATGTATATGCACCTAAACATGATGCTCCAAGATATATGAGAGAGAAAATAGATATTTCTACAATAATAGTTGTAAATTTTAATACACCACTCTCAACTTTGGACAGAACATCTGGGCAGAGAATCAATAAAGAAACACAGAGCTTGAATAATATTCTAAATGGACTAAACCTAATAGACATATAGAATGTTGCATCCCAAAACATCAGGATATACATTCTTAAATGCTCATGGATTTTTCTTGAGGATAGACCATATGTTGGGTCACAAAGCACATCTCAACTAGTTCAACAAGATCAAAATTATACAAAGCACTGTCTGATCAAAATGGAATAAAGATAGAAAGACACAAAAGTCAGAAAATGGAAAATTCACAAATATATGGAAATTAAACAACATACTCTTAAATAATCAGTTGGTCAAAGGAGAAATTGTGACAGAAATGAATAAATATCTTGAGATGAACAAAAATGAGAACAAAACATATCAGAAACTATGTGATGTAGCAAAGGCAATGCTGAGAGGGAAATTTAGAGCCTCGGTGTTAACAATAAAAAACAAAGAAAGCACTAAAACTGATGACCTAAGTACACAGCTGGAGGAACTGAAAAAGAACAGCAAACTAACCCCAAAGCAACCTCAAAGATGGAATGAAATAACAAATATCAGAGAAGAATAAGTGAAATTGAGAACAAAAGAAAATAGAGAGAATTAACAAAATCAAAGTTGGTTCTTTGAGAAGATTAACAATATTTACAAATGCTTAGCTAGTCTGACAAAAAAAGGAGAGAAGATGCAAATAAATAAAATAAAATAAAATATG
>JAQZBX010049333.1:0-19953 GCA_029593785.1 Cabassous unicinctus | reverse complement strand
AAAGAAAAAAAAAAAAGGAAAATAACAAGCTTTGGTGAGAATGTAAAGAAACTGGAATCCCCATGCATTGCTGGTGGGAATGTAAAATGGTGCAGCTGCTGTGGAAAACATTTAAACATAATAATACTCTCCCACCTGGGAATTCACTCCTACCTAGGTATATACCCTAAAGAATTGAAAACAAGGACCCAAACAAATACTTGTATACCTATATTCCTAGCTGCATCATTCATAATACCCAAACAGATGAATGGATAAACAAAACATGGTATATGCATACAATAGACTATTATTCACTGTAAAAAGGAATGAAGTTCTGGTCATGAACTTTGAAAGCATTATGCTAAGTGAAATAAGCCAGATAAAAAAGACAAATATTGTATGATTCTGCTTATATGAAATATATAAAAGAAGAAAATTTATAGTAACAGAAAATTCATAGAGACAGAAAGTAAATTAAAGGGACAAAAAGGATAGAGAAAGAAGTTATTGCTTAATGGGTAGTTTCTGTTTGGGTGATAAAGTTTTAGTAATAGATGGCAGTAATGGTTGCACAGCATTGTAAATGTAATTAATGTCACTGAATTAAACACTTAAAATACTTACAATGGCAATTTATATGTCATATATATTACCACAATAAAATAAAATAAAAATATTAAAGGCTCAGAAAAAGTTATTTGTGAGGCAGGAAAATTAGATGCACATCTACAATGAATTTTTCTGCTCCAAAGACTGGGGCTGGGGAAGCGGGAACAGGAGGAAGAGGGGTGACTTGTGCTGAAGAGGGAGTGGAGAGACCAGAGGCCTTGAAATGAAAGTGGGGAGAAGCACTGAGCACTGGGAGGAACAGGGAGCAGAGTAAAGCCTAAAGCTCATCCACTGTGGGCAACCAGACTGTCAATGGCTCCGTATTCCTTCTTAGCTAATACTTACCAAAAAGCCCCTTTAATGTCAGGGATTACTGAACACATTGTACACTAGCAATTTATTTAATACAATAACCTGTGAAGTAGGCCCTATCGATTAAACCGACTTCACAGAAGATAAAAGTGTGGCAGAGAAAGGTTAAATAACTCACATTAAGCCATAGGAACTTACATTCCTCCCCAAACAGAGTTGAGAACCTGACCACTATAAAGGGAAAGATTTTACCCCTAACCTAGGAGGAAGTCAACAGAAGTTTGGAATTTCCCTAGGAGTTGAGAAACTGTCAACATACCGTCACTCTCACTCTCACTGGGTCAATACCATCTTGAAACTGCACGTTCTCGAGTGTGGCTGCAAGTCCAGAGGAAATAATCACAGGAATAAGAAAGCATTTCAATATTGTTTTTAAATGTTCTTTCATACAGGGTTAAAACCAGTTGTATTAGTCAGCCAAAGAGGTGTTGATGCAAAATACCAGAAATCGGTTGGTTTTTATAAACGGTATTTATTTGGGGTAGAAACCCACAGTTACCAGGCCATTAAGCATAAGTTACTTCCCTCACCAAAGTCTATGGCCACGTGTTGGCGCAAGACAGCTGCTGACATCTGCCAGGGTTTAGGCTTCTTGGGTTCCTCTCTTCCCAGGACTCCATTTCCCTCCAGGCTTAGCTCTTCTGTTTCCTCCACAAGGTCAGCTGTAGACTATGAGGCTCCCTAGGCTTTGCCTCGCTCCACAAGGCCAGCTGTAGACTATCAGGTGAATGGCTTGTCTCTATTCCGAGGCCTTCTCTCCTTTCTCACGACCAAGCTCCTCCGCCTGTTTGCCTCCCCGGACTCCAGCATCAAAACTCCAACATCAGAATTCCAACTCAAAACTCCAACTCTGTTCTTTACCATGTCTTTTATATTTGATTCCCCCACCCCCCAAGGGGTGGGGCTCAACACCCTACTGACATGGCCCAGTCAGTGCCCTAATCATAACTTAATCATGCCCAGATGAACAGACCAGTTTACAAGCAAAATCCAACATCTATTTTTGGAATTCATAACTATATCAAAATGCCAAACTGCTACACCAGTACTAAGATTAGATTTGATCTAACCTTACTGATTCCTACATAGAGAGAAGTATCTATAATTGATGCCAAATTTGTTGTGGAATAAAAACATTATAGAATGTCAATAGCCTGAATTCACCTACATGAATTTATGTTCTTATTTCCTCTGCGTTTCCTCAGCTTCCAGAATATTTCATTCTACTGGGACTGATCTTAAGTGCTATGTGTAAATATATATACGTAAGGAAGAGGTAAGATAAGGGCAGGGAAGAAACAGTTAGGGTTGGGGCTTAAGAGTGTTTCCTTACCTAGAGAAAGCAGAATTGCACACACACGCGTACACACACACGCAGATAGCTCCCAAAGTTAGATAAGTCTAAGAAGAAAAGTCTAGTCTGGGTGAAGACGGAGTCTAATTTGTTATTTGTTACAAAGGTGAAGACCCACAACTTACAATTTTTGTAGTTTTTAAATTATTCTCAGCTTATTCTCAATTCAGTTTTAAGGTCTCTCTAGGGAAGCAGCAGAGGGGAGGGTTGCAGGTGTTGGAGCTTTTGTTTCTATCATGATGACACAAGTTTTAAAAGTCTGAAGACCATTATAATAGCATACGAGTACTGACATATGTGAATAAAATGCCCTGGATTTGCCACTGCTCCAGGAAAAAGAACAGAATTAAATCTGCAATATAATTCCTTGGAATTCCTTGGAAAACATATGTGAACTATCATATCATTAAAGAAAATGACATTAGTGTATGCACAAATGTTGCCATTCCTTCTAAGAAACAAATTACAGGACCCAAATTTCACATTCACACATAGCACTTAAGATCAGTCCCAGTAGAATGGAATATTCTGGAAGCTAAGGAAATAAGAACATAAATTCAAGTAGGTGAATTCAGGCTATTCACATCCTATAGTGCTTTTATTCCACAAACAAATTTGGGATCAATTAATCCTCCCCATCCCCACCCTCCACCCACCCCCCCCAAAAAAAACTGCACAAACTCTAGTTTTAAAATTATGCCAGGGTTTAAAAATAGAAAACTCATTTTTTAGGCTAAGTTGGTAATTATGTTAAAAGAATTACAGTAGATCAAGAAAAAATTAATTAGATGAGATTTCCTGATACCATGAAGTACCTGGAATTTATAACTTGCATATTAAGATTGAACAATGAGCAATTACGTAAATAACATAATCAGAGTTTCTGGACATCCAAATTCACTAATTCTTGTTTCCATTATAAACAAATATTGAATTTACAGGTGGAATACAGATGACATATTCAAATGAGTTTACAGAGTATTTAGGATTATGAATTTAAACCTTTATTAATAAGAGTTAACACATCAGGTTACTGCTAAACTCCATCTAATTACTTACCAATTAATCAAGGACAATAAAGGAAATTATCATCTGAAAAACACTCATGATAATACTACTAAGAACTGTCAGGCCTCAATTATCCATGCTAATTAAGAGAGCTGGCTAATCCTAAACAGTGGATAATTTAACACTTCTTTTTATTGGCCCAGATTATATTTCTGTGTGTGACAAGTTTACCTTAGCATTTTGTTTTTCAATATTGTTTTTAAATGTTCGCTTATACAGGGTTAAAACCAGTACTAAGATTAGATTAGATTAGGGAAGTGTCTAATTTATTAAAATAAATTTTCCTTTCTTGCTAGATCATAATGGAAAGCCTGTCAGGAATTTTTTAAAGTTTAAAATGCGTAATGTACAAAGTATATAATCCAAATGTACAGTATACAATGTTACTGCCATTTAAAATCTTTTAGTTTAGCTTTCAAAATACATTTAATAAATGCATATTAAGACAAATGAATTGTGACAATAACAAAAAAAATAATTTTTGATCATTTTGAAAGTGTCAAGATTTAAGCCGTATAAAGTGCCCTGTGAGTTATCATTCCATTTCACGTGTAAAATATAGATTCTTTAAGAAGTTATATATAAGATGACTTCATTATGGTAACCGAATACATGTCCTATTTTTAAAAATACGTTCATCAATTACAAATAGACCCTTTTTAGCTTTTTAAAAAAAAAGAGGTATTGCCAATAAAATTAACTATCTATCAACAAAATTAGCTGCCAAATATGAGGCAGGCACTGTTAAACCCTTGAATTTTGGTCTGGATTGCTAGTGAGATGCTCAATTATAAGAACAATTATTAAAATAATATTTAGCACCTAGCAGAGAAATGCAGAATAGGTAGAGGTTAGGAACGTGGACACCTGAACTTGAATATATGGGTTGGAATCACAGCTTTACCACTTACTAGCTACGTAAATGCAGGCAAATGAATTTGTTAGTGCCTTGGTTTCTTTGTCTATAAAATGGGGATAATAGTAATACTTACCTCTTAGGATTGTTGTGAAGATTAAATTAGATAACATATGGAAAGCACCTGACTCATAGTATCTGGTACATAGTCAATAATAAATATTAGCTCTTAATACTGCATAAATATTTATTTTCAAATGGATAAATCTAAGGCAAGAGAAGGAGAAAACTGCATTTTTTAAAGGAAATGTCATACATTTCCCACAGTTTAATTTATGATGGTGATGACTAAAATAATAACAAAGATATATAAATATTTCTTGAACAATTAGAGCAATAATTTTCAACAGGTATTGGGAAAGCAGGAAGGAAGAGGATATGGCCTCCATCAACTTAGGAGAGTTAATTCAATATTTTCACAGAAAGTGATATTAAGAAAATTAAAATGTGTTATAATTGTAACATTAAAATATGAAATTTTATTGCAGAAGGGGCATGGATTTAAAAAGATAAAGACTTGGATCAGAAAAGCATATTATCACATTTTACCTTGTCCTCATGATTACATTGTTAAAATAAACAGAACCTATGAACACAGAAGGACTTGAATTTACCGGAATGCTAAAGGCCAGCAAAGGCAGGAGCGCTCACGAGCAGAGGACCTGTGCTAGGACCAGAAGAGGACACAGAGAAGGAGATGGGGCAGCTGAGAAGCGGAGGTGCCTGGCCCAGTGGAGAAGGCAAGAGGAGGGAATATTAGATGTGAAGATGGACACAAACAGAACAGAAGCATAGTCTGTTCTACCCATCCAGTGATCAGACCAACAAATCCACAAATAGGCAAGGCTGTGGCCCACACTCAAGAAGTTCCAACAGAGTTCAATGGCTGAAACAAAATGGTGTGATGGAAAGTGCACTTCCAGGCTGTGGTTCCGGCACTATGTGGCCTGGTTACTGGGCCTAGCACAGAGTAGACACTAGTTATTATGATTTGGGGCTGAAAGGTGACTAACCAATCCAAGGTGTATGCTAATTATCATGATCTATTTAAGTCCTTAAGCCCTTCCAAAACTTCTCAACTTGTAGAAAAAATGCCAGTTTGGTTATGGTTTGAATCTACTTCCTTAGGGTTAATCAAATTGGTGGAATCATTAGAAATATATAATAGACCTGGGAAATATAAATCAGGAGTATGAGAGACCTTCCTTTAAGCCAAATTTCTTTCCATCTTCAGCAGCACATACTTTCTAAGCACTTACTTTATTCCATAAGGAAGAAAATGTGCTCTTCACAATTGGTGATGATGGAGAAGATGATGATGATGGCAACTATGCACTTTTTTCTTTTTTTTTTTTAAGGGACCGGGGACTGAACCCAAGACCTCATACATGGGAAATAGGCACTCAACTATTTGAGCTATATCTGCTTCCCTACTATGTACTTTTATTTACAATTATGGTTTCATTTTAAGATAGATACAAGTATCACCATTTCAGAACCTAATAAACCATGGCCTAGAGAGGTTAAAAAGTGCACCAAATGACATAATGAACAACTGAAGAATTGAGTTTTGAACCCAAGTCTCTATACTTTGAAAGCCCATTTTTTTCCCTCCTATACCATCCTCTACAAAGGAAAGGGTACCCTGCCACTGACTTAGAAGACTAAAATTTCTACCCATGAAACTTAAAAAAAAAAAGGTGTAGAAATGTTTTTGTGTGTATTCATATCTCAATAGATTAATATAACAATTGCCAGGGGATCCAAAATGATGATATAGATAAAACCCATAGCAGAAAACATTGGAAGTTGTATCTTCTTTGGTCAGAACTCCCCCCACCCCTTTTAATAATATTATATTTTAAAGGGGAGTGTTATAGACCTTTTAAGATCTGGGTGATGAACTAAACTGTAGCATTAAGAAATTCAGATTTAACTCTTTATTACCTATATAAGTTTCTGCCTTCTTTGAAAAATGCTACTTCTTAATTCAGGGAAGCTACTTTATATATCCCTTTCCCAGTCTCTGACATTTCAAGCCTTCTACTTGGTTCCCACTTACAAAAGCAAACCAGTGAATTTCTAGATGCCAATAATTTTTCTTCCCAAAACATGAATCGTGCTAGTCTATTAAATTAGGACAAGCAAAAGACATGAGCTAACAACGTGCAGCTATTCTGTTTGTATTTGTCCCACAAGTGGCACCATCAAAGAGGATCCTAAATATTCTAAGAAGTGGAAAATCTTGCAAGAGATTAAGGGAGTGTTGGGGATGGATATTATTAGAATGTCTCTGTGCTTTTCAAAACTGAAAAAAAAGTGCACACTTAAACGCTACCTATGGATAATAAATTAAGAAATCACCAAAGAAAGCAAATATCATTTACAAGTTAAAACCAAACAACAAATTCCCTTCCTTTGTCCTGCCAAATATTTGAGAAACCTAAAAGTGTCCTTGCTGAGTGGATAATATACTAACAAAATTAAATATCACCTGTAAGTCCAGAATATTACATATATGCAAGTACAAAGAACTCTATTTATCAATTTCAAACTGCTGTCAAAATTGCTGAAATCTGTTCTTTCAGGAGCATAGAAAACATTTATAATAGCAACAGCCCCCACAGTCACATCTTCTTGTAACTGGCTCTAAGAATGGGGAAAAAAAGACTTTATGACAATGGCAAGAAAATGAATTTTCATTTTAAAAGGCCGTTTCAAACAATCACAGGCGGGCTTGCCACCCAGCTCCTCTGTAGGCATCCAGACGCCTCACTGTAAGCTCTCAAAAATCAATAGCCATTTCTTCTCTCTTTGGACCCCAAGCAACAAAAGTAAAGAATACTGTCACCTCCAGTCTGCCTGCAGAACCTGGTCACAAAACAACCTTGCCATTAAAATACAACCTTAGGTAACTCTTTATCTATGCTAGGCTGCTGATTATATTGTCTTTCACATGGGACACATACTTCAACAAAGCCACACAAGAAGGGAGGCTTTTGTGCCTTCTCCAGGCAGAAGGCTGGGGGCTGAATTAAAAAGAAGCACTGGCATCCTTCTAAGCTTCCTGCTTCAATGATGTAGGTTTTATGGAAGAAAACCCAGCAAATTAATTTTTTCAAGATTATTAAAGCTAAGAGGGAGGGAGCTGGTGTAGCTCAAGTGGTTGGGTGCCAGCGTACCACATACAAGGTCCCGGGTTCAATCCCCAGCCCCAGTACCTAAAAACAAACAAACACACAAACAAACAAAAAGCTAAGGGGTAAAATTTGAGATCAAATATAATGGATTTGCCACTTTTTTCCTACAAATCTCTGAAGCAACTCACTGAGCCATATTTCACAGCTAAAACTTCTAGCCAATTTTTCTATTATCTGACTGATACAAATATTAATGTATAAGCAAATATTTGCAAACAAAAAACTTAAAAATGAAAGTTGCTCAAAATGAAACATGATATCAACATTACCTAATTATATAAGACTCTACCTACATTCCGTGTGGTAGCATATGCAAACTGCATTCTGAAACCATGGAAGGAATCTTAGGAATAATCTAGAAGAATCCTAGATTAAGAATCCTAGGTAAAGAAAATCAGGCCCTATACCGAATACCAGAAAACTACTTAATGGAACAAATAGAACCAAAATCTAGTTTTCAAACCTTTTTCACCACACAGTTTATTGATGAAAAATTACTTATAGGGATACTAAAAAGGAGTCAGAATATTTTTGAAAAGAGTGTATAGCAAGCCAACTTCCCTTGGAGATAGAAATTATTCCTTGAGAGAAAAATCAAGCACTTTGGAAGCTTGATGCTGTCGTTAAAAACTTCAAGTCACAAAAGAATGTAGAAGTCATACTGGGAGTATTTAAATATCTGCTGTGCACTTATCACTAGTAGGGAATAAAAATAAACTACATACATGCTTAAGAACTGTTAAAGTATTAGAAAATAATCAAATGTCAAATTGTATGGTTGAAGAATTAATGGAGATTAGGTCAAGCAGGGGCAGGAAGAGAGGTTAGAAAAGTAAGGGACATTGGAGAGAATTCTCTTAGGCAGACAGGAAGGATGGACAATGAGGGAGAGAAGTTCATATGGGAGGAGAGGCCTGGAGGGAGCAGAGGGTGCCTGAGAAGTGAAGTGCAGAAGTCAGGCAGGACCGGGCAGTGAAAGCGCCTGAACTTCAGGCAGAAGGACTTGACCTTGACCTGGTAAAAGACCCCTAATAACATAGAGTTAAATATTTTATTTTGGGAACATCACTGTGGTTCACTCTTGGCTCCAAAAAACAAAAATACTTTAAAGGTGCTGTCTCATTAGTCAAATATGACGATGAAATACGACTTACTTTTTTAACCCCAAATACTCATTCCTTTGAAATTTCAAAAAGTAGCAAATACGTAATTGTGAAAAATTCATTCTAGATTTATCATTTTGGTTTTCTGTTAAGCTAACATCACTAAGCCAAGGGAAAAATCTCTGCATACCTCTTTTTTATTCTCTGACATTAACCATATTGGCAAAGGAAAATGAAAACTGGGATAGGGAGTTTTGATAAATCGAGTTTAAATTTCGGACTTTAGAGAAGACAACCTTAGGCAATGCTTTATCTATGATGATAGTCTACTTTTGATAAAAATATGAAGCATCTAAATGTTAGGTACTGAATCATTAAAGCTCACGCAACATTAAATTAAAAAGCAAACATCTTTTGTTTGCCAAATTTTAGAGAAAGTTTGGAACTTTGCAGAAAACTAACATTCTTTTTTGTTTGATGCATTTATTGTAAAAGTTTGGAAAAATTATATATATAAACAAAATAACAAATAATCACTTGAAAGTCTGCCCACCAAAGATATTTACTGCATCATCTGGTGGAGGCCTCTTTTATGATTTAAAAAACAATCTACAGTGGACATATGATTTAAGCATCGCTAAATTACAAATTACCTATAACTTAGCAATACTTATCAAAGGTCTTGAGATGACTGTGTCAAAGCATCACAGTAACTTCACTTGTAAAAATTTATCTAAAAGAAAAAATTGTGGCTATGGACCATATACTAGCAGGAATGCAACACTGTAGGAAACAAGGAAGACTGGCAATAATTTTAACAGCCAGTAGCAGACCTTCAATAAGTTATAAACATATTAATTTTTTCATTCATGATTTTTCTTTTTATACATATTGAATACAGTCAATGCCCATCCATTTATTTCTCCTATTGTCCCAATTATTTTGGAGAAATATCCTTGTAACATTTACAATTAATTTGTTAAAACTGAGTGATGGTAAGTTAAACTGAACTTAACATTAAGTGCCTTCGAAGCAGGAACCATATACTGTCCTCCATTTTCTCCTCACTGCCTAGAACAGTGCATGGCCCATAGGACACCGTCAATAAATATTTAACTTCATAAAAAGAAAAAGGTAACTCATATCCACTTACTTTAAAATATATATTTGAAGCAGCTCATAATAAATAAAATGTAGATTTAAAAAATTTATGTCAACAAAAATAAGGGAAACAAGAGATGTCTAAATCACATAAGGGAAAAAAGAAACAAACAGAATCAGGAGCCTAAGGTCATACCAAGCCTCAATCATATCTTTGAGTTTCATGTCAGGTGAGGCTACAGCAGAACTCTAAGTAAGGTAATGAGAGAAGATCATTAAAAGTAAAAACTCTGGATTAAAGTTAGCAGGATTCAAATACTGATTTCACCAGGTGTTAGCATTGTAGGACTCCATGGAATTGAACATCTCAGGGCCTCAGCTTCCCCACCTGGTGAAGAGAGGTATGAATGATATCATGGCCATAGGATTGTTGTGAAATAAACCTGAGCCAAATCATGTACAATGCTTATAGCACATAGTGTAGTACATTAAGAGCCCAATACTAATCTATGCCAGATACCATTATATTTGTTATTATAGGCTGCATTGTACGCGAAAGATACCACTCAGTTCTTCCAGGCTGTATTTATTTCAGATTCCATATTTATTGAGGACTATGTCAAAAACTTGGTTAACTGAAGCCCAACCAATGCTTTCTAAAGCCTCACATAGAAATGGAAGAAACAGACGTACCAAAATATAACAGTGACTCAGGTGACATGTATGGTAACAGAGGTGTACACTGTGTTCCAGGAGATGAGAGGAGAAAATGATGAATTATTGAAGGATAGGGGTGCAAGACTATAAGAAAAGATCTTACAGTAAGGGTGATGTAGGAACTGGGACATGAAAGAGAAATCAGGGTGAACCAAGGCAGGGAAAATGGTATTGGAAAGTCATTCCAGGCAGACTGGGCAGCAGAAGAAAAGAAACTGAGGCATGGGGTCTGCAAGAAGCAGACGGTGTTTGGAAGATGAACGGTATGATTGCTGGTGTAAGTGCCACAGGAAATAAAATAGTAAAATGATGTTGGGTCAATCTATGAAAGCTCGAGTGTGCAAGTCATGTTATTTGGAAGTCATCAAGTAAGCAAAGAACAGCGATCTTGGACCAATAAAGTCATCAGTGTTTTAGGTACCTGAATTACTACAGAAGACAGATTGGGTTTAGAGAGTAAGAAGAGAGATGAAAGGCTGGTAGACAATAAAGAAGTTATCACAATAATTCCAGGTAACAAATAAAATAGACTGGAAATAAGACAAGATAGTGGGGGTGGAAAGAAGGAAAGATAGAAGAAATATTGTAGAGGCGGAATCAAAGAATTAGTGGATAGGATAAAGATGATTTCATGGTTTCTACTTTAAATGATGAGAACAATGACAAAATTAAATCAGGGAGGTAACACAAGAGAAGGCAATTTGGAGTGGCAAAGAGAAAAGGGGTTAGTTTTAAATACACTGAATTTGAGATAGCTCTGGGACTATCAACAGACAAATGGAAATAAGGGGTTGCAGCTCCAAATGTAGATTTGGAAGTAATCTGCATAAAGGTGATAGCCAAATGTTTAAGACTGGGTGAAAGCACATGTAGTGAGCATTTCAATCAGAAGAAATTCAAGGTACTTCCATGCCACTTATACGAATAAAAAGTATAAAACATCTAAATTAATAACAACTAAGCAGGGCCCATCTGAAGAGAAGGACAAGCTGTACTAAAGGATAGAAAGACTTTTAAAGAACTAGAGACATATTAAATGTCTGGATGGGGAGACTAATTTGTTTAAAATCATCAATTCTCTAATTAATCTGTAGATTTGATGCAAGTCTAATAAAAACTACAATATAATTTTGGGAACCTTAATGAAATTATTCTAAAGTCATCTGGAATAAGTATCTGAGAATAGTCATTTTTTTAAAAAAAGAGGAATAATGAAAGGAGATCCTGTCCTAGAAGATATTAAAATATATTACAAAGGCATAAAAATACAGTAGTAATTCACGTACAGAAAGATTACTGGAATAGAAAGTTCAGAACAGACTCAAGTATCTGAAATATGAAAACCTTTTGGTATTTCATATCAGCAGAGAAAGAGGTTTAACTTAAGTGCGGCAACATAATGGGACAGGTTTTTCTACTGGGATGGGTTGGGAAAAATGAAGGAAGCTTGAGTTTTCCATAGGTAGAGAGGAGGACCCCAGTGATAAAAATACAAAAGAGGGGGTGTAGTTATTGTAAAGTTATGGAAATAAGGTAGTTGTGAATTCTAGTGGATGTTTAATGCTGGAAGGATAAAAATAATGATCAGGGGGGGCTCTTAAAAACAGAGGCCTTGGTCGGTTTTGATATCCGACTTGCCCGAAAGGAAGGAATAGCAGAGGTGAAAACGTAAAATATTATCACCAGAGTGGGCTTGCCAAGTTTAAGATTTCTGAGTTGTCAGTTCTGAGAAATGGCATAATAAATCAGACTGCAGTGGTAGAAATGTCTGGCCAGGATTTTGGCAGGTCAATAATGTAGAATCTGAAGTTCCCAAAAGAAGTACCTAAGAATCAATGCAGAGGGGGGAGGGGCAGTTGAAGTTGAATGATAAAATCCTCAATTTCTGTGGAAGAGTGGCCCAGGGGTAAATAGATGAAGAAAGGGGAAAGAAAGTGATTTAGCCAGATATTTTGAGCTTCAAGTGAGGTAGAAAGTTTCTGTCAACCAGATTGTGAGGCAGAAGAGGTAGGATATTTATCCTTCCACAGTGCTTAGATGGAAGCATACATAGATTACCTAAAAGTCAATGAATATATAGGATATGCTGGAATTAACACTGGAGAACCTAAAACCCACCCAACACTCTACCACAAGGCAGAGTTGCTAAACCAGAAGGTGCAGCAGCCGATTTGAGAGGGGCAGCTGTGTCACTAGGAGGAATTCCGGATCAGCCAAAGATGGAGAGACATAAAAGCTTAAAAGGACAAGTTCAAGCAAGATGTGTTCATCAGTTGTGGCAAATGTACCACACTAATGAAGGATGTTGTTCATTTGAGAAAATGTGGGAGGGCTAGGGAGCAGGGGATATGGAAATCCCCTTTATTTTTTGTGTAACTTTTATGTAATCTAAATTTCTTTAAAAATAAAATATATAAAAGTAAAAAAAAAAAAAAAAAAAAAAAAAAAAAAAAAAAAAAAAAAAAGCTTAAAAGGAAGGTCAGTGGGGAAAATGAAAGCTACCATTGGGCTGGATGGGAGGATTTCCTTTGGACCTTTGAAACAGAGTTATTTCAGGAACTCTGCAAATGTTCACTTCTAGTTATTCACATCATTGTGGCAATTCCAGCCTCTATAAACATGAGTGCCTCACTATGTGAAAAGCACTTTGGAAAAGAAAAACAACAAAACTAACCAAAATCATCTTTGCTCCTGAAATGGTCATAGAAGTCAACATTGACAGACACTTGATATCTTTGTAAAATAGGGAAAAAGAAAAAATATTAGATTATTGCTGCTTATTTCTGAATTTCAGAGTTTGTTCTTTCAAACATTAGGATGTTTGTCTGGAACTCTATCATCTAGTGATATATAGACTCAGATTCTCTGGGACTACAACTGCCACATGGAACCACAGATGCACTTGCATCAGCTCAAGGGGAAGTGCATATCTTGCCAATTTTCTTTGAAAAAGGTTTATCTAGGTAAGCAGATGAAAAGGACTATATTTTTAAAATGCTTTATTGAGGTACAATTGACATACAATACACCATACATATTTAAAGGGTACAATTTGATACTTGGGGGCATCACCACACTCAAGATAAAGAACATCTGCTCATCACTCCTAAAGTTTTCTCCTGCCCCTTGTAATCCTTCCCCCTGCCCTCCTCTCACCGTCCCCCGCCCCACCCCTACCCCGGCAACACTCATATGTTATTTGTCCCTGTAGATTAGTTTGCATTTTCTAGACTTTATACAAATGGAATCACATAATTTGTATTTTTCTGGTGCCGTTCCTGCCCCATAATGATTTTGGAACTCATTCACGTGGCTGCACATATCAAACCTTCACTCCTTTTATTGTTAAATAGTATTCCTGCATGTGGATGTGCCCCAATTTGTTTATCCAGTCACCTGTTGATAGTCACTTGGGTTATTTTCAGGTTTTGGCTATTGCAAATAAAGCTGCTGTGGACATTCGTGCACACCTCTTTGTAGGAAAAGATGTGTTCCTTTCTCTTAGCTAAACGTCTAGGAGTGGCTAGATTATATGGTAGCTGTACATGTAACCATTTAAGAAATTACCAAACTCTTTTTTCCAAATTCCCACCTCTGGAATAGAAGAGTATCAATTCTCCACAATCTCAACAACACTTGATATGATCACCCTTTTTAATTGTAGACATTCTAGTAATTGTATAATAGCATCTCATTTTGGTTTTAATTTGCATTTTCTTAATGACTAATAATATTGAGCATCTTTTCATGTGCTTATTTGTCATCTGTATATCATCTTTTGAGAAGTATTTGTTCAAACCTGTTGCATATACTTTATTGAATTTTCTTATTATTGCATTTTGAGATTTCCTTATGTATCCTTAATAGAAGTTCCTTATCAGACATGTTATTTGCAAGTATTTTCTCCCAGTCTTGCCTTGTTTTTTTTCATTCTCTTAACAGTGTCTTTGGAAGAGCAGAAATTCTTAATGTTGATGAAGTCTAATTCAATATTTTTCTTTTAAGGATCATGCTTTTGGTCTTATATCTACAAAATCTTTGCCTATTTCAGGGTCACAAAGATTTTCTCCTATATTCTCTTCCAGATGTGTTATGGTTTTAAGTTTTACATTGAGGTCTACAGTCCACTTTGAGTTAATTTTTGTATGTGTTACAAGATTATCAAAGTTAAATGACTGGATTTTTTATCTGAACGCCCTCTGAAAGCCAATCTAAGCCCTTTGTTTTATAGATGCGTAAACTATCAGAAAGTGACGCAATTGGTATGGCTAAAAATACACACCTATTAAGTAGATTCAGGACCTAAATTCCCATCTAAAGACTGAATCCAAAATCTCCAATATCACCTTTATGAAATCAGTGTAGGCTGATTACAGAAAAATTCTGCTGTTGCACCACATGCTGATTTGAAGAGCTACTTTTGCATGTTAAAACTGCCTACCTCCAAAGTATATTTAAAAAAAAACAAAAAAGTAACAAAAAGAAAAGAAAATTCAGTGAGAAAAAAGGGCAGTTTTCTTAAGTATGTCTTACCTGACAGAGGTATGCAACCGTACCTACTCATGAAGTTGCAGCATTACCTTACCCTGGCTCAGTTTTGCAACTGTCCTGGGAGACAGTTTAGGGCAAATCTTGCCTGCTATTTACTTTTTTCTATTATCCTTTTTCTAAATGGTAAATGCTGTGCTCCAGTGTCAACATCAAGCAAGTACAAACTGTGGTTGTGAGAATGACGCTCCCTGGTTCTACTTCCTATTTTGTTTCTGACCCATAAGGCCTCACAAAGGAGGAGTATGAGGAGGAGCAGCCTGTGAGGTCAGGGTGCTGTCACCCCCTGGCTGGGCTCAGCAGTGGAAGGACCTACATTTTAAATTCTCCCCTAACATTACTACATTTTAAAATCTCCCCTACTATTACTTCCTTGTTCACTGAGTATATTTGCTTTTCCGTATTAAAGTATCACTGCCACTTAGGTCTTTCCTTTTTCATTTCTGATCCTTTGTCCTTTCACATTACAATATTTATATTTCTGTTTTCCCAAAATTATTAAATGAGAACAACTAGCCTTTTCTTTTCTTCCTTATACAGTATCATATATATCTGTTGTTAATAGTGTGTATTGCCATACCAAGTTTACTGACACACAAATCCAAAGCTAACTAGCAAATTCAAAATTTGATTGCAATTTTATCTTGGCAAAGCAGCCTTGATAAATGAATGAGAGAGCAATAAGTAGCTTAACTTCTAGGGGCTCAAATGTGTTTCTAGTTCTAGGGCTTTTCAATAATGTGCGTATTTCAATAAACTTGCTTAATGCAAAAGACAAAATCATAAACACTTGCAAATCAATTTTTTCTCTAATCTGAAATATAAATTCACAAGTGAAGCTTACTATTTAGGTAATAATCCTATACTACACACTTTTATAGAATTAATAATAATCATTTCTTATTCTCTCCTAAATTCAAATTTATATATATAATTTTGTTTAAAGCAATCTTCAGCAAATTATTTTCTGACCACTGTGTCCAAAATAATTTAACAGTACATAACAGGAGATGTTTAATATAAATTGTTTTCTGAATAGTCTTTTATTGTTTTCACAGGAGCCACAATGTGATAAATATTGGAAAAGGTACTCTAAGATTCAAGCTCCACTTTCAAGAAGATAATATTCAAAAACATAAGAAAGACAAGGCAAATACAACAAAAACTTATTGCAAAAAGAAGGAAAAAATAGGAAATCTCTTATTTGAGGTCAAACCTTTCGACTTCACAAGTGTTTTTGAACAATTCTAAAAACAGCCACAATGCTTCCTCTTTGCTTAACAGCACAAAATAACACATGGGATTCTTTTATTTCTTGTGCTCCCCTCAAGAAAATATAACTGTGGAAGAAAAAGTAATATATTTGCAAAAACACACAGAAATTTACAAAGGACAAATTCTCTAGCAAGATTTCCAGCTCTTCAGTTATAAAAAATAAACTAATTCTGGAAAATTTTATCATGAAATCAAATTGTAATCACAGAAATTAAAGAAAACTTAGAGGTGAACTGGATGCCCAGTGTTGGTGTTGGATGTGATAAAACTAATATTTTAGATTTGACAACATTTTAGAAAGTAATCTGGCTTAAAATGTTCATGCTCTTTGACCCAGTAAAATCCATTTCTCTGAATCTACCAGGGATTTCAGGAAACAATCCTAAATTTGGAAAAAGCTTCACTCACAGAAATGCAGTGCTATGTATAATAGCAAAATAATGAAAATATCCAGCTGTATGAAATAGGGAACTGCTTAAGTAAAATACGATGCATTCTATTCACATGGTAGACCATTATACAGCTATTAAGATAACATTTACCAAAAAAATATAATAGCCAGGTAATAATAAGTGAAAATTTTAGAAACAGAATTATACGAAGAATATAATTATAATACATGAAAAATGACTTGTAAAGTTAAAATAGACTATGAGGAAATAACTGCATTGTCACCAAAAACATGAACAATAGTTTTACTGGGGCAATTGAATTACAAAATTGTCTTATTTTACTTTACTTTCCTATCTTTTACAAATGCTCTTTAATGAGCATGCATTATTTTAAAATGTAAACTATTTGGCATTTCAAATGAGAGAGCCAGGAAATATAAACTTGTTTATGCTTCTACCACAGTTCAAGAAAAGAGCCATTGCCATTCAAAATAGCTACTTGCCACAAGTGGCTATTTAAATTTAAATTAATTAAAAATCAATAAAATTGAAAAATCAGTGCCTTGGTCACTCTAACTACATTTCTAGTGTTCAACAGTTGTATGTGACTAGAGCCTACCTTATGGACAGCAGAGAAAACATTTCTTTCATTGCAGAAAATTCTATTGAACAGAGATGTCCTATAAGGTACAATGAATTTCCAAATCTCTCCAGGTATTCTACGTCAACAAACATCCTCAGTCTATGGAGGAGGCCTATCTCACAGGATGGAATGCCCTATGCAAAAGAGAGGCTCCTGGGTTATTAGCAAATTAACTATAGATAATTCCTTTACCTGTGTTGGTTAGTTTTCTAGGGACTTTGTTTCTGAGATCTAACAAATTCAGTCAAAAGCCATGACCCATGGAAGTTTATGAACTTGAAAATAAGAGAATTTCACACTAAAATGCAACAACTCTACTAACATGCAGCACCCCTAGAGAGCAGACAAATTTGCTTTTGCATTGTAAGAAGGACTTGGCTCGGGGAGTAGAGGCACCTTTACTGGGCCTCAGAAAAAGAGAAACCCAAACAGAGAATTTTGAAAATAAAATTTTTTAAAAGCTTTTTTTCCTTTTAAACATTTCTGAAAAAAAAAAAAAAAAAAAAAAAAAAAAGGGCAAGAAAGGGCATAGGAATTCCATTGAAAAAACCCAGCACCTATAAATATCAAAATCACTTAATTCGATAAATATTTAAGAGGGGAAAACATATAGCCTTATTTGAGAAAATGCAATAGTATGAAGCAATAAGAATGCAATTCACTATGCCATCGTGAGTGCAAGTTCTATCTACTACAATATTTTGTGCAGCTGGTATTCCATGGCATATTACACATTTCCCATTAGAATATGTATTTAATTTCCTTGATTTATCCTCATCGTTTTATGAAGATGTTCCAATCAATTCTAAATTAATAGGCTGTCTTCATTTCAAATAGGAAGGCTGCATTTAACTGACATATTGTGAACACTACAAAAGGCCGATTATGTTTGTTGAAATACACCAAAATCCTCTAACTTTTCAGTGTTTTCCACCCTTGACATTTAAAACTGAACTCCTCAGCCAAGAAAATGAAGTCAGCTTAAACTCTATTAACACTTAAGCTGCATCTTTAAAGGTTTTATATCTCCATAGTTTTCTATACAATTCAAAAACTATGTATAAGTTAAAAGGTTACTAAATGCTCCTTAGAGGTGGAACTTTATCCCCATAGCAATTAATAGCAGCAGATGATCCTAAGAAAGCAGAAACTTAATGACTACCTTTAAAATGTGTCTATTTAAAAAGTTAGTATTGTTAGGGGAAAAAAAGCACAGAATTTTGAGTCAGAAGGCCTAGATTTGGTTAACAATTCTGTTGCTTCTTTAAACCTCAGTTTCTTTATCTGGAAAATGGGGATAGTATGCGTGTGTAATGCAGAGGATTTCTGCACAAGGAGCAGATGACTTATTTTAAGTTCTGATAAATGCTAATAAGATAAATTATTTGAAACAAAACCAGAGGAAAATAGCATGATTAAAAAACAGGCCACAGAAGAAAAACCACTCTTTAAAGATGTTTAGTAATATGAACAATCAGATCAACGAAACATACAAATAAGGTGATAAAGATTCATTTGACCAAAAAGTGCCTTTACATAGAACTTCCTAGGACTTCTAAATGTAACTTAAATTGTAAATTGGATGTAATTTTTTTCATAAGCATGTTTACTACATAAAAGAAAATAAAGTAGGCCTACAATTTATATCAATTACAACTATCATATTGACTCAATAAGGAGGTCTTGGCATCTTACTGCCCTATTCAAATCAGCTCTGCCGCCTTCCAGCTGTGGACTTTGGACCAATTACTTGACACCTCTAAGAATTAATTCTCTGGCCTGTGAAATGGGGATGCCGAGACCCAGTTCACAATGCTGCTGAGATGACTGAATTTTAATGCCATTGAAGCATGAGCCCAGAATATGCAAACTACAAAAGATCAGTATGCTTTTGCAATCTCTGCAACACTGTTCATCATGAAGACTCTGTGAGTACATTTTTGCTAGAATTATACTATGCCTATAAAATTTCCAGTTTTAATAAATGTAACCATTGAAAAGAAGAATGGTGAGACCTCTTCCGTCCTCTAAATTAAAGGGTACGAATATTCTTTCACATAAAAGCCAAAAGATACATTACTTCTCATTTTACATTTAAAATATAAAAAGCACTACCAATTCTAGAAAATGTGGCAGTGGGAAAATGAAAAATTAAGATAAATAAAACCTAGAGAGATTCCTCGAAACCTTTTTACAGCTTCCATGAAATAAATGAAAAACTGGCTCCATTTTTACTTTCTTTCTTCTGGTGGAAGTCAGTAACAAATGGTAAATTGTTTAGCCAGAAAGAAAAGCAATGACAAAAAGTTAAATCCTATGACTAAAATTATCTTCTCTAAGCTCATGACTACCAAAATCTGTATTTCTAGCTATGTTCCTTCCTGACATCCAGAATTATGGAATACTCCCAGTAACATGAGATCCCACATTTTCCAAAGGGAACTGAACATTTTTTCCCAGTGGACCCTTCCCCCACCACAACCTGCTTCCCCTGCTTTATTCCCCATCTCTGGGACTGTCAGCTGCACCCCTTCTTTCTTTCTCAATCTCTCTCTTCTCATCTTTAATGTGTATGCACGGAATATTATAAACACAGAACTTCCTCTTGGCATGGAAAAAGGAGGTGAGCATGCTGATGATGCCAACTGCATGGATGTCCATTCTGAAAGGTTG
>JAQZBX010049332.1:0-19949 GCA_029593785.1 Cabassous unicinctus | reverse complement strand
AGAGATTAGGTAAGAATCACTCGAGCGGCTAGATAAAGAAGAGACTGTAGCAGGGGCAAGAGTGGAAGCAGGAGACCTGGCAGGAAGCTAAAACCAAGTGGAGGTGTCGAGAAACAGCTGATTCTGGATATATCTTGAAGGTAGGGCCAACAGGCTTTACAGACGGGTTGGATGTGACTAGGGAGTCTAGGATGACGCTAAGGTTGGGGGCCTGAGTGAAAGTATATTTAGTGAGAAATAATTAGTGCCTACTAAAGATACACTTAAAATATATCTCATAGTTGAAGATCAAAAATTTTAGTAGGAAACCCAATTAAATTAAGCTTATGGGTCGTTTTTTTGTTTCCACACAATTTGCCTAATTCTTTGTTTTAGTCAAAACATTTCATTTTCTTTTATAAAAATGTGTTTCAAATTCAATAAGTGGCTTTGGATTTCACAGACAGACAATCCTTACATACACTGGTCTCTACAATGAAGGTAGGGGTGGTACTTAAGCTAAAGAACGATTCATCATAGAAATAGAAACAGGATTCCTTCGTCAATTTGCTACTTTTGTTCTTCCTGCTATGCAAATTAGCAGCAATTATACATGCCTGAAAACATACATTTTAATATATAATAGGGTAATACCCCCATTTCATTAGCAGCCCAATTCCTGAAGCCTCAACCATTTGAAACACAGGTATAAATTCCCAAACTATACCAGGAGCTTAAGTGATATGTCTAAAATTAAGGTTAATGATTTAATGAGCTTCAGTATTTGGCTTCTTCAGGCAGCCTTCCATTCTTCCCAGGTTTAATCCAATTCAATAAATGGCTACTGTGTGCTGTGAGCAGGGCACCCTGTCAGGCTGTGGTAAAATATCATAGCAGTGAACAAATTATGAGGGGCGAGTGGGGGGCAGACAGGCTGACTGCAGCAAGAAGGGAGGAAATGGGCAGAACCTCTAGAAAAGAATTGAAGTCTTGAGCTTTTCAAATTAGCACTAACACCACCAGATAATTACATAGCCCCAAAGGCTGGGTTACAGCCAGGACAGTGCCTGAGGTTTCATAACCATGATGCTGAGTCATAAAATGACAAAGAAAAAATAAGTTATATTTAGTAACTCAGTTTACTATGACAGAGAATGTATAAGACATTGTAGAAAAAGTTTAATCAAAACAATTAGCGTTTAACTTAGAGGGGTCATTTTCAGTTTATCTGAAAGATTAACTAAATTCACACTTTCTTATTTCCGTAAGGATTAATAGAATGTTACTGTAAATGTGCCTGGAAAGTTCTGTTAAGGAAGAATTTGAAAATGGATTTTTTGTTTTTTTTTTTAACTGAATCTTGGCTGGCCAGATGGATCTTTTTACATTAAGGAGTTATGCCAGAGATGTAGGGTTGGGAATAGAGGGAATACCTGTTAATTTAATTTTTTTGCTACCTTGTATTCTTTCTCTTTAAAATTATTATTTTTTAAATTATGGATACTAAAATATACATACAAAAGTAAGCAAACTAGCACTCACTGTCTAATCCTATTTCACTGATACCCACCCATTTCCCCCTCTTGTGTAAATTTTTTTTTTTTTTTTTTTTTTTTTTTTTTTGAGGTACTGAAGTTGGGGATTGAACCTGGAACCTCATATGTGGGAAGCTAGCGCTCAACCACTGAGACACAATTGGCTCCCCTGAGTTGGTCTTTTTCATTTCTTTGCTTGTTGTTGTTTGTTTTTGTTTTTAGGAGGCACCAGGGCCTGAACCCAGAACCTCCCTTGTGGGAAGCAGGCATTCAACCCCTTGAGCCACATCTACTCCCCAAGTTCTAACTTTTAAAGAGCTTATTTCAATTAGGATCTAAATGTAGTCCATACACTACAATTGATTGATATAGCTCTTAATTCATAAAAAAAAAAAAGTTCTCTTTTAATTTCTCATTAAAATTAATGTGTTGGGAAAGCAGATGTGGCTCAAGTGGTTGAGCTCCCGTCTACCATATGGGAGGTCCTGGGCCCGGTTCCCGGGACCTCCTAGTGAGGGCAAGCTGGCCCGTGTCCGCAGAGAGCTGACAGCCCACACCCGTGGAGAGCTGGTGCAGCAAGATGACGCAACAAAGGGAGACAAGCAGACACAGCTGAAACATGCAGCAAATGGACACAGAAAGCAGACAGCGAGTACAAGTGGCAAGGAGGGGGCTATAAATTAAAAAGAAAAAAATTAATGTGTTGAACATGCAGGACATTTGACCTGGAGAGTTTCTCACAACCTAGACTTCGTTGATTACAATTCTATGGTAGCATGAGTTAATGTGTTCCTCTTTCCTGTCCTCTGAATTTCTTGTAAATTGGTGTTGGAGCTAGAGACTTGGTCAAATTCAGGCTTGATATTTTTGCAAGATTACTTCCTGGGTGGTAGTATGTCTTCTGGCAGGAAGCTAATGTCTCGTTGTCTGCTAGTGGTCACAGCTGTTGATGCCCAATACTTAGATCCTTTAATACATTAGGGGTTGTAAAATAGTGATATTCTGAATCCACCATTCTTTATAAAACATTTAAAGAAAAAAATCTGTTCATCTATTGTTTGGTTACCCAGTGGTACAGTTCATATAGAAAAGCAGAATAGATGCTCTTTTCATTTACAGTTTTCAAAATAATGAGTTAGTTTTCTAGCACCCACCAACAGGGAGCAATACATTTCTTTTTGGTAACGTTATTAACTCACAGGCTTAAAAATATTTGATGTGTTTTAATCCATTGCATTCTTTATCCTTATTGAGGCTGAAATCATTCCAGCTTTGGACATTGGGAGGCTTTCTCCCAAGTCCTTTTGGCATGACCCTAGTCATCTTTGAAAGTTTCTTTACTCTCTGGTATGACAAGATCATCCAGGCTCATCTCATATATTTCCTGCCCAAGACATGGACCCAAAAATTTCTCCAAGGACTCTTGGTGCCTTTTAGTGAGAAATGATATTTGAGACTGCAGTCTGGAGGGTAGGGATGCTTGTTGTTATAGGGTTGGCCATTATTTCTGGACCTTTCCCACGGACAGAGTCAGGAAATATATCTTGAATTCATGCCGAGAGTTCCCACTCAAGATCAGGACTACAGGGATTTTATGGATGACTTCAATCTTATAGCCTTATCTCCTCTCTCCCACACGCAGAATTCTGGTTTTCATTGATTCTGGGAATGATAGAATTACAATGCCACATATTGTATTGCTTTAGCATTCCATAGTAAACACACACAACAATCCCAGAATAACAGTGAAAATATGATTTGCTGTAAACAATTTAGTACTTTTTTGGACAGTTCTTTTTTGTCCTCAGGGTATATCCCACTGGGAGTATACACTTAAATTACTCTGCTTTACAGTCACTGAGAATAGTTCCCCTCTGTGCTATTATGCCCAAAACTGGGTTGTTTGTCTTATTTTGTTTTTTATTTTTACAGGTAGCTTTAAATTTTTTTAATGTTATTTTATAAATATGTGAATTATTTATAAGGCTCCAAAGTCAAATCTATAAAACAAGCTATATTCAAAGAAGTCTGGCTTTCTTTGACCTTGTTCCCTCTAGGTAGCCTTTTTTATTATTGATTATTCCTCCATTATTTGCTTTTTAATTTTTTTTTTAAGATTTATTTATTTACTCCCCCCCACCTCTACCCTGCCCCGCCATTCCGTGCTTGCTGTCTGCTCTCTGTGTGTTCTTCTCTGCTTGTTCTCTCTCTAGGCGGCACCGGGAACTGATCCCGGGACCTTCCGGAGTGAGAGCGAGGTGCTCAATCTCTTGCACCACTCCAGCTTCCTGGTCTGCTGTGTCTCCTATTGTCTCTCCTCTGTGTCTCTCCCTGCTGTATCATCTTGCTGCATCAGCTCTCCGCGTGGGTCAGCTCTCTGCTCGGGCCAGCTGGCCTTGCGGGCCAGTCTGCCTTTCACCAAGAGGCCCCGGGAATCGAACCCTGAACTTCCCATATGGTAGACGGGAGCCCAGTTGCTTGAGCCACATCTGTTTCCCTGCTTTTTAAATGTAAGTAATATAGATTGATGGCTGGATAGATGGATTGATATGGTTGCATTCTTTACACACTTTTGTCTACCTTGCTTTTTTCACTTCACAATATATCCTATAAATCACTCTGTGGGTAGTTAGAGATATTTTTACTCCTTTTTTTATGGGAATAGTTGCCAACTGCAATTGAGCACTTGGCTTGCCATGTGCCAGGCACTGTGCTAAGTGGTTTACATGGATTATCCTCAGAACAACTCAGTGAGGTTAGCACTATTATTATTGCCATTTTAGAAATGAGAGACTGAGGGTTAAGAAGGGTAAATAATTTGTCCAATGTCACCCAGCTGGAAAGCATTAAACAGTCTTTTACAATAGAAAGAGGAAACTGAGAACTTTTATACCCACTTTAGCCATATAGCTCTTTATCTATAGACATAGAGATAGATAAATAATTTTCATCCAAACAAATAAGTAGACATCAGTGTCTCAGAATGCTTAGAAGTCCTGGATAGTTCATAAACAAAAATTCATGTAGAAGTTTCTATGGGTGCAGCAGGCTTCCTAAGTAGGCAGGAAATAAAAATAGACACAAAAAGTAACTGGAAAATCATCTTAAAAAGTTATTCCAGCAATCATAAATTCTTTGGGCACAGAACCATTGGCATACTCCATCTCTTTCTCCATTCTTTGGTGTATGTTTTGTTTTGTTTAGTCTCAGAGCAGAGCTCTTTCTGCCAGCAGCTGTGGCTGGCCCTTACTCCAGTGTAGGTGGGCAGGTTCTCAGAGAAGAGAGAATGATTGGTGGTCTATAATGACCCCCGAAATGGTATGTGTCCCAGGCCTTATAATTCATTGCTTTGTATTCTACTTACTCATATACTTATTTTCCCCTTTCCTTTAGGCTGTTAGCAGATTTAGGCAGGCCTTAGTACACTCATTTCTGTATGCCTCCTGCCATCTCAGCATTGTAAATGGACCAGGTAGCACCTGACCCAATGGGAGCCAATCAGACTCTTGTTGGAAGGTACAATTGGACCCAGAGATGCTGGGTGGCCTCTGCTGGCCACTGACCTCCTGTTCCCACCCCTGCCCCCTACCAGTCACCATCACTCAATATTCAGGCCAGTAACTATGGAGTTACTCTTCATTCTTCTCCTTCCTTTACCTCCCACCCTGCCTCCATCTGACTTATCAGTAAATCATGCTGATCCTCCCTCCAAAGTATATCTTAGATTCATTCAGTCTTCTCCATCGCCACAACTGGAACCCTTTCTGAATCCTGCTGTCAATTACCTGGACAACCACAGCAGCTTCCAAATTAAGGTGCCTATTTCCAAAGTGATCTTAAAATGTAAATCATATCGTGTCTCACCTCTGCTTAAAATCCTCTCTGCATCCAGAATGGAATCCAAATCCTGGTCTCTGAAGACCCCACCTGTTTCACCTTCCTCATCCAGGTGGCTTGCCCACCTCATTCCAGCCACACTGGCGTTGCATGGGTTCATCACACCTAGCACTTACCCATTCTCTAGCCTGTATACACCAGTATGCCAGGAGTTCCCTGCCATTCCTCTTTACTTGTTGGCTCCTTCTCATCTTTCCAGCCTTAACATAAATGTCACCTCCTCTGAGAAGCCCTCTCTGATCCCACTCTCAAAAGTAGGTCACTCATATATTTCTTCTCTCAGGACTTCATTTGTTTCCTTCTTAGCACTTAGCAAAATTTACAATTAATTTTGTGTATCTAATTGTCTCCACAACTAGACTATAAGCTCCATGAGGGCAGGAACCATACTTGTCTGGTTGGCCACTGTATCATGTTGGGGAAATAAGGACAGTCTTCAAAGAAGGAGAGGGCACCAAGAGAGAAAATACTGCATTCCCTCCGCCTTCCATCAAGAACATCTACGTTTTGTTTTAGGGAAATCACCTTTCAGCCATTTCAGTCATATGGTTTGGGTTGAAATGACCTCACCCTCAGCACCAGGTGTTAGAGGAAAATGGCACTCACTGGGATGTGAACACTGATGATTGCAGGCAAAAAGTTTATTGGAAAGCTCTTCCAATGGAGGGGGTCTGAAGAACAGATTCAGCCCACCCCTGGAGGGTGGTGGATATGACTTTATACAGTACATCAACAGGCAGGGAAACTGAGTACAGCCTGGGGCCAAACAGCCAGGGGGAAGTGGGCTAGGAGGTCTTGGAATGTGGGAGGGGTTGGTGGTGCCTGGGCCCAGAGGGGGTGAAGGCGCTTATCTGCTCCACTTTGTTTATTCTTGGGAGGGGATGGGCTGCCTCCTAGCCTGTAGGCTATGGCTTGCTCAGTTGGTTATGGCCAGAGGCTGCCTTTCTTCAATTTATGTCATGGGGGAGTTGAGTCACAGTCTTATGACCTGTTAATCATTGCAAATCTTGTAAGGGGCAACTTCTAACATTCCTAACTCTTTGATTATATCTATATATGATGAAGGACCTGAGTAATGGGAGTACTGGGCAGAATGGGAGGGTGAGGGGATTCAGGATGTCAACTCAATCTGGCTACTTCCTGCTGTCAGGGGACAGAGAAGGGTTCCGTTCCATCCTGCCTGGTGGGTTTTGGCTTCTGGGCCCGCAGAGCTTGGTATCGTTGTTCTCACAGCAAAAAAGCCATTCATGTATTCCTGAGTTGTTGACTGTACAATTCGGGGTATGAATTGGACGAGAAGCTCGTTTTTTTGTGAGTTTCAAGCATAGGTCTCTGAGAGGTTCACAGGTGTATATGTCTTGAGCTTCAGGATCTCATAATTTACTGTCTACAGAAGGCATTGGAGCAGGCTTTAATCACCAACCTTGATGAAAACCCTCGGTTCAACTTACTGATGGAGATTTGGGGCCATTCTGAACCTGGGACCTGTCAGTCATCTTTTGTCAGTCCAAGAAGGTCTGGAAAGTAAGATCCCAGCTCCAGGTCTGTGGGGTGCACTGGAGGAACTTTCCTGGAAACAGCATTTTCGGGACAGTCCAACTTCCAATGGCCTTTGGGGTGACACACCGGGCAAGGCTCCGGTGGAGGCCTGGGAGGGCAGGAGCATGCCCAATGCCCTCCTTTCCACACTTGAAACAGGGTTCCAGGCATGGCCAGAGGGTAGAAGAAGTAGGTTTCCGAGAATCAAACCTGAGGGCAGCAGCTAGGAGAGAGGCTTTAGCCTGATCCCGTTTATGTTTTTTCTAATTTGGCTTCCTTTTCTCCATTGTTAAAGACCTTGAATGCCTCTTTAATCAGGTCTTTCTGAGGGGTTTAAGGGCCATCCTCTAACTTTTGTAACTTCTTTCCAATGTCTGGATAAGATTGTGTGATAAAGTGGGTGTGTAGGTACAATTGACCAGAGTCTGACTCAGGATCTAAATTGGTATATTTAAAGAGAGACTCGGTCAATCTATTCATGAAGGCAGCTGGGTTTTCATCAGGTTTCTGTGCAATTTCTTTAATTTTATCATAATTAACTGCTTTAAGTGTAGCCTTTTTCGTGCCTTCTATTATGCAGGTTAAAAAGTGAGCCATGCGGGAAAGATCAGGGGAACCTGGCTGGTAATACCAAGGAGGGTTAGTGGTTGGAACTGCGGTGGGGCCTGCCGGGTGCCTATTAGGATCTTGGGTATGTATAGAGTCTGTGAAAGTGGTAGCAGCAGCCCAGATACAGCTTTTTTCCTCTGGGGTAGTTGAGGAAGTAATAACATATGTATACTGATAGGTGAGGTCACAGGAGTGGATGAGGTTTTGGAATTCCTGAATGTGTGTAGCAGGGTTTTCAGAGAATGATCCTAGTTGGTTTTCTATCTGACTTAAATCAGAGAGTGAAAAATGGACATGTACTCTAACTATTCCTTCAGCCCCAGCTACTTCCCAGAGGGGTAAGACGGGAGCTGGCGTCTGTGTAGAGTTGGGACGTAGGGAATTGGGATCAGCGACAGAGGTGGAGGGCAGCAATGAGGGAGGGAGGGGTAGTCCTCGTGAGCGGGTATGAGGAGGGGAGAAAGTTGGGGCAGAGGGCAGTGACGGCAAGGAGGGAGAGGAAGGGGAATTAGAGGATGAGGAGGGTGGGGGTGGAGGCGATGTCAGAAGTATATATGGAGGAGGTGTAGGAGTAGCCTGATCAGCTGGATCAAAGTCAAGGTTTTCAGGGGATTTGGGGGGTGGAAGGGAGGAAGAAGGCTTTTGAGGAGGTTTTTGGTGTAGAAGAAGAATTTGGTAAGAGGAACAGGATTGACAGAGGGAGGGGTGGTTACAAAGATGAAAGAAAGCCTGAATGTAAGGAACCTTGGGCCCTTTGCCACTGCACTGGATAAAGTTTTTTAAGTCTCAGAGAACTTGGAAATCAAAAGTGCTGTTCTCTGGCCCTTGAGTTTCATTGTCCAATTGGTATTGCAGCCACAAGGAGGTCGAATAGAAAATGAGCTTTTTAGGTCTGATCTCTCCTTCTGGGTTTAGAGTTTTAAGGTTATAAAGGAGACAACCCAGAGGGGTGGTTTTTTGGGGGGAGCTGAAATTGAATTCCGCATTTTAGGTGGCGTGGGTGAGACTAAGGATCTCTAGAAAGGAAAGAACATGGGAGATTCTGAGTGAGACTGGCGTCCCTGAATCAGTCAGAAATCACCCAAGGGAACAGGAGACCACACTTGGGACCAGACATCTCCAGAGCCAGTGGGTCTCTTCCCATGAGGACGCGGGCCTCCTGCCCACTGTGGCCCTCAGGGACAGTGAGGATCACTGACCTAGCACTAGGATTTTTTCGGCGGGTTGTCCTGGACAACGGAAAAAAGAGAGAGCAGGATCCGCTGGTGAAGAAATCCTTGACTCACCCAGCTATGATTCGGTGTCTGGTGTGGGATGGGTTCTCTCGGCAGTGGCAGGGCAGAGATCCCTCACCAATCAGTCTCAGTGACCCCAGACCCAAGTTTTTTGGCATCAAATGTTAGAGAAAAACAGCGCTCACTGGGATGCGGAGACTGATGATTGCAGGCAGAAAGTTTATTGGGAAGCTTTCCCAATGGAGGGGGTCTGAAGAACAGACTTCAGCCCCCCACCAGCATGACAGGAGTCCAAGGAGAGACTTCAGCCCACCCCGGAGGAGGGTGCATATGACTTTATACATTAAATCAACAGGTGGGAAAACCGAGTATAGTTTGGGGCCAAATGGCCAGGGGGAAGTGGGCTAGGAGGTCTTGGAATGTGGGAGGGGTTGGTGGTGCCTGGACCTGGAGGGGGTGAAGGCACTTAACTGCTCCACTTTGTTTATTCTTGGGAGGGGATGGGCTGCCTCCTAGCCCGTAGGCTATGGCTTGCTCAATTGGTTATGGCCAGAGGCTGCCTTGCTTTGATTTATGTCATGGGGGAGTTGAGTCACGGCCTTATGACCTGTTAATCATTGCAAACCTTGTAAGGGGGAACCTCTAACACCAAGGAATCCTCTTATTAGTTTTGGTGGATCAGTATATCCCACCTGTACATCCATCACTACCACCTCCTCCTCCACCTTCACCACCACTATCACCAGCATCACCACCCCTATCACCATCCCCACCACTCCTCAGTGATTGGTTCAGGGGTGGATGAGTAATGCAGCTGAGGCCAAAGAGAATCAAGGTATTTGCTAGACTTGTGTAAAAGAAATTTTCTCTCTCTTCTGTTGAAACCTCCAGAAGAAACCCTTTCTCATTCCCTGACCAGTGTGGTGTGAAGATGTGTGATTTGGGATGGCTGCCACCATTTTGCTACCATGAGAGGAGAGAGCCCATTTCTCATAAGTCAAGGTCCCAGCAGGAAACAGATGACACCATCAAATTGGGTAATTTAAGGAGCAATTAAACAAACTACTGATAAAATTGGGAGCATTGTATAGGGAAACCTCAGGGGATAGTAGAGTAGTTTGGGGCTAGTACCATCTTGGGTCTACAGAGGGTGGTGGCAGGACATAGATTGAGAGCTGTATAGAGACCGTCACCTGATAGGTGAGAGAAGAAGGTAGCCTGTGGTGTGACCGCACAGAAGAAGGAGAGTTAATGAATACCCTACGCATGTTACCACAATAAAAATTTTAATAAATAAATAAATAGCCAACCATCCTCTGAGCTCCTGCTGGTACTCCCCACTGGCCAAACCCAAGTGGAAGGCACAGGTCAAGGGAACTCAAATGTAATTTGTACACGTCAGCCTCCCAAAGCACTGAACAGGGTGGAGAAAAATAGAGCTATGAAGAGGCAAAAGAAGATATGGAACACAAGGACACCATGTAAGGACACCATGGGTTTCTGGGGACAAAGCAGACACTGCAAAAGGCAGAATAGAGAGATGGAGCAAAACCAGGTCACTTGTGTTGTTGTCTGAGCTGCTGGATCAGGGATCACCTGAAGCTCCATACCTCTGTATTTCTTTTACGTGAGCTAATAGGTTCCCTTTATTGGTTGTCACTTGAAACATAAAGAGCCCTCACAGATGTAATGAGTCTTCAAGTATGATTGAGATTTCAACACGGTGGGTGGGAAAGGACTTTCCAGACAGGGAACAGTATAGGCAAAGGCAAAGGTGGGAAAATGAGGGGAATGTTTGGGGATGGATCCGTGAGTAGGTGGTTAGCTGGAGCATATAGGCAAAGTAGAAAAGCATTTGGAGAAGATACTGGAAAAGCTGGGTCCATGGAGTGGAGGTGCTAGAACTTGCAAGTCGAGGAACTAGGGGCTAAATGCAATTGACAATGATGAGCATTAAAAGTTGAATTTTTGTGCTTATAATTATTATTTTCTTTATGGTTTCTTTGGGGCCTTGGGGCAGGGGGCACATGGGGATTGATACATGTAATCCTGACTAACTTGAAGGTAGTGTGAAAAACCAGCCACTGAAAAGAGGATAGAGGGGACTTGTCTGCAGATCTAGTCTGTGGGGCTCTGTGGCTGCCCCAGGAATCTGACCTGGACCCTGCTAAGTCCCTCTCCTGCCCAGTTTGAGTATTTGCATTTATTGTGTCCTCCATGGAGGCATGGAATGGTTGTCCACCTGACTGCGATGCCTACTGCAGTGATCAGCAGGACCCTGCAGGCTATTCCTGATACTAGGCAAGCCGAGTGCTCCTGACATACTAACACGTCAGCTCTGGACATTCCCTTTCTGCCTAGTCATGAGTCAGCCCCCTAATGCTGAAATGGTGTGACCACCAAAGTATAAGAGAAACGAAAGCAGTTGGGAATTATCTTTGATGCATTCTTTCCAATATAATTATTCCCTTAGAGACCGATAAACTCAAGTCACATAATAGAACTCTCGGTCTAATGTGGTCGTGAAGAAAGCAGGTTGTGGAACCAGATTGCTTAGGTTCAAATCTTGGCTCTATCGCTTACTAGTTGTGTGACCTTCTCTGCACCTTAGTTTCCTCATCTGTAAAATGGGGATAATAAAAGTAAACTAATATTAATAATAGTAGGTGATAAATAGTAATAAAAAATTAAATGAGATTTATTAATATGCAAATCACTCAGCACAAGCTGGTACATAGTAAACGTCCATCGAATGTTAGCTATTATTATTATAATTGGTATTAAATTAGAAGTTTCAATGAAGTACCAAGATACAATAGATTTTGGGTACTAATGTGAGTTGTGGGTTAGACCACGCTGTGAGGTTTTCAAAGTAGAGGGCTGAGATCTGTTAGACAAATTACCCAGAGTGAGGGCAGAAAATGGTACTGGTTATTGGAAATGAGACGATTTTTTAAAGCATTTCTTAAATAGGGAAATAAAAAGGGGCTGTGCCAGTCATTGAGCAATGGTGTATCAACTTCAGACCCACCTTTCCGTACTCCACTTCATGCTCTGAGTCTGGGACTCTGCAAACCACAGCTCTCCTTTGCCAGCTGCGCCTTTTAGGCTCTGCCACTAGAGGGCAAGAGAGGGAGGCAGCCAGGCCGGAGGAAGAAGGGCTTTCTGCTTGCGGTCCGCTTCCGGCTCCTATCACCATCACCCCAGGAGGCTACTTCTCCATGGCAGCAGCAGCAGTTGATTTCAGTTTGCAGTTTCTCCAGCTCTCACTGATCCAACCTAAGCACACTCCCTCAGGGACGCAGCACACACTGGCCAGGACCTCCTCAGAGTTCAGAGTTTCAGCTCTGCAGGTCCCTCCAACAAGCTTCTACAATTTAATAATTCCAACTGCTGCTCCTTGTTCTCCCAGCCCTAGCAGTGGTAGTTGCTTCCTGCAGTTGTTATCGTCATTATGCTTCATGTTCTCTTTTTGCCTGTTCAGTTTCTCAATGCCTAGTTAACAGTTCTTTCTGTTAAACTCTGTTAAAATCGTCGATGTGGTTTCTGTCTCCTGACTGGAGTCTGATTCATGGGCTGGGGCAGTGCCCAGCTTCACCCAAGCTAAGTGAGAAGGGCTTGATGCGTGTCCCCTAGGATCATGGGAACGGAGTGGATGAGTGTCCTGCCCCATCAGGAAATCTAGAAGGCAAGAGGTGGGCTGATGAGTTGCTTGGGAAGGAGAGTTGCTGCTGCCCTGGGATGGGCCTGCACGCCCAGTTTTTCAGGGCAAGGGAAGTGAGAAGATGTCTCACGGGCCTGTTGAGAGCAGATTTCAAGAAAGAAGGAGAAACAGAGTGGGGGTTGCCTTAGACAACTGCCAACAGGGTCATCTAAAGTAACAATAGGATGGCAGCTGAACGGAGGAGACTGCAGTGGATTCCTAGGGACTGTAGAGGGAGCAAAGAAACAATTGTGATTCCCAGGTCAGGGGAACTCAGGTAAAACCAGCAAAGTTAGGGTTCTCAAGACAGAACCCTATGAGAGACTCTGCATGAAGCCATTTTATTACAGTATCCATCAAGTAAAACGTGCCTGGCCCTTTCCCACTCCTATTTTTATGATTTAAAGTGATGACCTGGTTTTACTTAAAGCAACCAGAAAAATAATGGGGCTTGCTAGGTGAAGGGGAAGAATTACTAATACCCCCAAAATAGATGATGGGATTCAAAACTAAATTTGCTGTTATGATTATAACTCACAAGTCCTTGTTCAACACACAGTTAGATTAATGGTGCTGATAGCAGCACAATTCCTGTTAAAAAGTCATCTTATATTCTCTAGACAGGAGAGATCTACTGTCCTCCAACAATCTTCTGCAGAGGAGAGTGCCTTCAGTCAGATTTTCCCTTTGTAAATGTGTCAGTATCCTCATTTAAAAAGGAGGCAGGGGGTGGGGCGGGGAGTGGAGAGGAGCTTTAGTCTAAAATCCCAGGAAACCTGTTGAGTTCTGGTAAATGTTCCTTTTTTTTTTCTAAGTGCATTTTCAGGAATAGAAAAGTACTTCTAGCAGTTAGGGAACCCCAGTTTTGCAGTTGATTCTGGCACTTGGTCCTGCTATTACAGGAAATACCTGGGTGCTCTGCTTTCACTAACTATATAGGGGATGGTCGGTCATGGAAGGAAAATTTTCCTGGTCAGGTGGAGGCCTGCAACCTACAGTGTTGTAAAGAAAAACTGACTGCTTTCCAATCAAGCTGCAGTTCGCTGCCATTCAAGTCAGGGTGCTTCTGGAAATGAGGGCCTAGCACAGAGAAGATGCTCAGTGGATGTTTTGCAGATGAAGACAGCACTCTCACCTCAAGTCTGTCAACAGCCTTAGACTCTCTTTGCCACAAAATGGACTCCACCTTGTGGGTCATATGGCCCAATCCCCAAGAGCAGCAGGACTGTAATCACCTCTTTCCTAGTTACTCTCATGCTAGGTCTCTCCAAAACATAAAAGTATACCAACATATAGTCTATTGTATAGCATCTCCTGCAGACATCTTAAGCACAATTCATCCTTTATCCTCCAAATCTCTTGGTCCTCTTCCATCAGTAGTATTTGCTTTCCTTAATTTCCTCAAAGTGACAATAGGCCAGGTGCTTTCAAAATATTTTCACATTTAATCCTTACACTAACCCAGGAGACTGGCGAATGTTACTCTCCCCATTTCACGAATGAGGAAGTCTCTGCAAATAGGCTCAGAGAGTTTCAATAACTTGGCCAAGAACACACAGCTAAATTAGTGAGGGATTTGGGATTTGAACTAGGACTGACAAGATCCAAAATACAAGCTCTTCCTACCGAGCCACACTACTTTTTGATAGGATTTTTACCTACTCGGATTTTAAGCTGGAAATTAGGAAGGTGTTCTTGATTGTTCCCTTTCCTTCATAGCTTCACCCAAATGTGGAGATAGTTGGTTGCTATGGAGGCAGGTTAGCCAGAGAAACGAGAAGAGCCACAACATGGCCAACAGACAACATGGGTGCAAGACCTCGCTGAGACCTTGAGTTTAACCTTGAGGTCCCAGTTTCTCTTTCTAGGACCTCCCCTTGGCCCTGGATATTCTAAACAGGCCTCACCATTGGCCCCCACCATTGGTGGGGTAACCAATAACAGTTGGGGCCCCTTCCCTTAGCATTAGCAAGGTGTAGGAATAATTAACAGTTTAAAAGGTAACTACACAGGGTGGAGCTCGCTCTCTTGCCTAGAGGATTCTGCACCAAATCTTGGTGAGTATTTCCGTCCTTCTCTCCCCCTTCTCAGCAAGCTCTGCTCTTAAGCACTCTGATACCTATTTTTTTTTAGGAGGTACTGGAGATTGAACCCAGGACCTCGTACATGGGAAGCAGGCACTCAACCACTGAGCTACATCTGCTCCCCAAGCTCTGCTTTTTCCCCCATTTCCCAAATAAATTCTTTTTCCTGGCCTAACTAAACTGGTGTATTCTTAAATTCATTTATGCAACATAGCCAGGAACCTTGAGGAATCCAACGTTTACCTGTCTTCAATATCACCTCCTAAATGACTCTGGAATTGGCTCCTTTCTTTTCTCACTGACATAATCTTACTTTAGTCCCTCCTCATATCTCATATGGAATATTGCAATAGCCTCCTAACAGGTCTCCAGTCCTTCCTGCCACCCCACCGAAGAAGGCTTCTAGTTTTAAAATCCAAATCTGAAAGGCACAGTCAGAGGGCATTTAGGCCATATGCATCAAGAGCCTCGTGTCTACTACATCCTTTGACTCACTAATTCCACTTCCGTGGGAAAGAAAAAAAAGCTATATGCACAGAGATGGTCAGAACAAGTATTATTTATGTAGTATATCCATCCCCAACATCTTTTTAAAAATTCCATCTTGGAATTAATTTTTTAAATCAGCTTAATTTCAACTCCAAACTGACAAGAAATTATTTCTACTTCAGGCTGTCCTTGGCACGTTCTTGGGAGATCCTGCAGTTATTGGTCATCACTGGTCACTGCCAAGGCCCCCAGTGTCCCCAGTAATCTGGTTCCCTCAGATCTAATGGCCCTCTAGCTTTCATGCCACCTTTGGAACTCGTGGATCTTTGTGAGGCTGGGAACCCCACGGCTGCCGCTCTCTGAGGCCATGTCCCCAGGGCACAGATCTGTTGCAAGACCCCTGAACCCCTCCAGCCTGAGGAAAACCCCCCACTGCCTGCTCAGGTTTCCCTCAGAGCCATTTCCTGCTCCCTCTCCCTCTCCCTCCGGGACACTCAATCACCTTTGTGTGTTTAGACTTTTGCAAACAAAGCCAGGAAGGGAAGTGTTTTGCAGGCAACTTCTCCTTCAGCCTGCAATAACCCCCACTCCCCACCCCACAGGAAAGTGAGAACAAAGCCTGCCTGCCACCTGCTCAAGGAAAAGGAAATCCCATATGAATATCTCAAAAAATTATCCTACCTTGAGAAACTTAATGATCAGACAATGTCACACATTTGAATGTTAAGCATGAAGTCTGTGGCTGCGCTTAGATGCTGACGTGGTCTGGGCAGAGCACAGTTTGCAAAACCTGTTAACTTCACCGGTTTATTCCAGATGCAAATTTCCAAAGTTCTGGTGAAAATAGTTATAAGTATAGGTACTATTATAGCAACCGTCCTTAGCTTTTCCAGCTTTACACTCTCTTTCATGCCTGTGGAAATCTCTTTCTTGTCTCTAGCTTTAACCGTGACATCTATTTCTATATGGCCAAACTTCTATCTTCAGCCCTGCTTTCTGAATGTCAGTTCCATGTCTGGAACTAATTACAAGACAGCACCTCCTGGATATCTCACTTCCACTTCATGTCCAAAATTGATCTTATTGTCTTAACCCCAAATCTGCTTCCTCTTTTTTCTGTCAATGAGACAGGAGTGGATCAACCAAGCAAAGTTCCTCCCTACATTGTCCCCTTACAGAAGCCTCAAAATGCCTGCCAAAGTCCCCAACTTGGGCTCCTTTGCAGAAGTTGTTCTGTTCGGTACCACTCCAGAGGTAGATGAATGGATTGGTCCCAAGGGCATCCAAGCTACTGGACAATCTAGATCTTCTGCAGTCTGGAGAGAAAACTCTGGCTAACAGGAACACCGTCTGCTAAAGAGTGACCAACCAAACAATACATCATCTCTCTTGGTGCTTTAAGTGATAAGACAGTAAAGGCAGAGGTAGAGATAATAGATAGATAGTTGGGCTACCATAATGAGTCTCCAAGAATTTACAGTAGGTCACCAGGAACTCTCTGTGTTGGTTTTATTCTCTCCTTAAAGAGAGTGGGGAGTAGAGGATCTGCCTTGTCTGCCTTTCCTCTTTCTCTGTCTCTCCTTCTCTCCTTTCTTTACCTTTTACTTTTCTTTTCCTTTTCCTTTCCCTCCCCTCCCCTCCCCTTCCCTCCCTTCCATTCTTTCCTATCCAGTGTCTGAATACCTTCCCTATTGGAAGGGAAGTCCCCATAATAGGAGTCTTGCCAGCAGCCAGGGTGACAATTCCAACTATGGAAGGGTCTGGTACTGCCTCGCCCCACACCTTGGAAGCTGGAGCTTGGGCATATGATGATCCTGCTAGTGAATCAGAAACTCAGAGTCAGTTGAGAAATTTTTACTGTGACAGCATCAAATGTCAGCAGTGGTTGAATTTAGGATGCAATGGTCATGGTGCCAACAGTGGTGTGCAAGCCAAACTGTCCCTGTGGTGTGAAAAATTGTAAATCCACAGAAAAGTTGAAAGGATACAATAGCCATACCCTTTCTTAATGTATTAGTCATCTATTGCTGTAAAACAGATTACTCCAAAACATAGTGGCTCCAAATATCGCTTATCTCAGTTTCTATTGATCAAGAATCCAGACGTTGCCTACCAGGTAGCCTGTGGCTCAGGGCCGCAAACAAGGTGTCAGCCTGAGTAGTGGTGTCTTATGAAGGCTTGACTTGGGAAGGATCCACCTGCGAGCTCACCAACGCAGTTGGTGTCAGGATTCAGTTCCTCACAGGCTATTGGCTGAAGGCCTTTGTTCCTCTAGCTGCTGGGTGGAGGCCTCTCTCCATTCTTTGCCACATGGGCCTCTTCTCTATAAGGGCGTTCGTAACACAGCAGCCAACTTCCAGCAAAGCAAGGGAGGGAGGGAGAATATCCAAGATGGAAGCCACAGTCCTTTTGTAACCCAATCTCAGAAATGACATCCTATCATCTCTGCTGTATGCTGCTTGCTAGAAGGCAGTCACTAAATCCAGCCCACACTCACCTGGACACACGGGATTACACATGGGTGTGAATACCAGGAGGGGTGCAAGGTAATGGCTATGTATTGCACTCCATCGGGCGGGCCCACCCAGGCAGGCTCCTCACAGACAAAGATTTGGTTCACCCCACCAGGTAAAGAATCTTGGCCAGCTAAGGGGCTGCTTGAAGGTAAGGGGAACCTGGAATGGGTAGTGGAAAAGGGAAATCATAAATACCAGTAAAGCTTCATCACCAGTTGTAAGAAGTGAGGATTGGTGGTCTCTCCTGGCATTTCCTTGTTTGCTGTATCATGTATAAATATAGAACTGTAAGTGATTGTCTTTTACTTTCGCTCCCTTCTCTTCAATGTTTTATTTAAAATGTTGGTTAACTTTATAATTTAGTGTTATAATTAGCATTATAACACTGAGCTGGATAATGAGAAAACTAGAGGAAGAAGTGACCATCACATACAAATAGTGGACTTGGGACTATATACAATAACTGATAAAACTTGGAGCTGTTCTTTGGGGTGTGGGTGGGTGCATTTTGTTATTGTTGTTGTTTTAGGAGAGATGGTTGCATTATGTTGGATAGAATATTTTTATTTAAAATGGAAAGCATGGGAAGAAGGATATCTGTGGATGTTGGGAATCTTAAGCGACAGACTAGAGTGGAGTTACTTTGAACTATCCAGCATCTGAACATTCTTATTTGGGGAGAGGCCCCCACTGTATGAATCTTGCTGGGAGGTTGCCCCCCACCACAACAGAAGTCAAAGGGGCCATTAGTAGAAACCAGAAGCCCTCCTTGTGCATTACTAGCTAGAACATAGGCACAGGACCTAGACGTGAATCTTCAGTGAGGACAGAATATCACAGAATTGAAAACTAATTCACGGCAGCACCAAAAGTGCAGGCATATACTCTAATCAGAGACCTGGAACAGAAAGGCTTTGGCCGTGAAACTTGCCTTACCTTCCTGGGTTTCTACTGTTTCCAGGTCTGGCTCTCCAGCTTTTCCAGTGAAAGGAATATAACCATCCACAGCTCCAGGCTTACTTCATCCAAGCTTAGAGACACTAAAGGATAGAGAGTACTTCTCCCTCCCAGCCTCATTCTCTAAAATCCCAGACAAGGACTCAGACCATCTTGGATTGGGTGAAAAATCAAGGGGAGTATTATGGATTGAATTGTGTCCCCCCAAAAGACATGTTCAAAACTTAACCTCCAGTCCTGTATTCTTAAGACTATATTCTTATTTGTAGATAGGCTTTTTAACAAAGTTATTAGTTAAGATGAGGTCAAACTGGACTAGGGGGTCCCTAATCCAATATGACAAATGTCCTTATCAGGAGAGGAAATCTGGGGGGGGGTAGAGAAAGAGAGAGATAGAGAGAGAGACTCATGTGATAGAGGGAGATTGAGTTATGCTGCCACAAGTCAAGGAACACCATGGATTGCCAGCCATCCACTAGAAGCCAGGGGAGAAGCATGGAGTGAATTCTCTCCTTTAAGAGGAAAAAGGCCCTGCCAACTCTTAAATTTCAGACTTCCAGCTTCTAGAACGGTGAGACAATAAATTTCTGTTGTTTAAGCCAACCCATTTGTGGCACTTTGTTACAGCAGCCCTGGCAAACTAAGGCACAGAAGGAGACATAGTTGGTCAGGCCCGGCTTCATGCCTCCCCCTGCTACCTCCCCCTGGGAAGCCAGGGAACTGTAGGAGCCCTTAAGACCACCTGACCCAGGAGACTGCAGGCAATTCCTCCGAGGAAAGATAACTTGTCAGGCAAAAACAAAAGAGGCTCACAACACAGATTCACAGAAAGTCAGAGTGGAAAGAGCAGAAAGGAACCTCAGGGCTCACCCATTCCATCTCTTCTTTGATGGATGAGGAGACTCACAGGGAAGAAAATAAAGGCCCTCGGAGAGGTGCACACCCAGTGCTGCAGGGTTCAAAGGAGGGAGAGAGAACATCTGAGAGGAGGTCAGGAAGGACTTGATGCAGGTTGTGAGACTTGACAAACAGCTGGTATAATGTGCTGGTCTTTTTCTGACTTCAGAATTATTACCTTTCTGCTCATAATCTGCTTATTTCAAGTTCTACCACTCATGACTTCCTTGGCATTCATTTGGCCTTGTTTTTTCTTTCACAGTCCCTTCCCTTGGATTGGGTGCTCTAAGTTGCAGCCTGACTTGGCCCAGTTCTCTGTCCAGCAGTGTCTTGGCAGGGAAAGACCCAAGTCTCAGCCTGGGGGGTTAGGAGACTCCCCTGGATGTCTTCCTGTATTCAGAGAAGATCCAAGATCATAAACCCAAATGCCTTCAGATGTCAAGCAGGTAGCAAATGTGTAAAGTGCTTTGCTGCTCCTAAATAAGGAGAGATGGTGCCGGTGGCATTTA
>JAQZBX010049331.1:0-19947 GCA_029593785.1 Cabassous unicinctus | reverse complement strand
GGGTGACTGGGTTTGATCTCACCAGGTGGTACAGGAGCCTACTGAGAAAAACAGAAAGCAAAAAGGACAATTTAATCAGAAATAAAATGAAGGTGTGTTTGGAAATGCAGACTCCTGGCCAGCCATCTAGAATTGCCAGTGAGCAGGGATGCTCAATTCCTCTAGTACTTTGTAGTGTTGATAGTGCATTCAAACCTAGTCGTAGACCTCACATCCTGTGTTGGCTAAGGGCAAAGCAGTGTAGCTGAGGCACTTAAATCCTGATATGTGTAACAACTGGAAGGAAAGAGGGGTGCTTTTTTTAAAAACAACAACAACAACAGTTTTATTCAGATATATTCATGTACCATACAATCCACCGAAGGTATACAATCAGTGGCTTTTTGTATAACCACAGAGTCATGCATTTGTCACCACAATCAGTTATAGAACATTTTCATTACTCCAAAAAGGAAAACACCATACACCTTAGCAGTCACTCTTGAAACGAGTGTGGGTACCTCTCACTGGAGGGGATTCTGCATGTTTCCATTTCCCACATGTTGGTATCCAGGCACTGTCAGGGTAGAGGCTGAGGAATAGGAACAGGGCAGAGTTCACTGCTCCCGGGTTTACTCTAAAGACAAGGAATCTGGGAGCTTCTGAAGGATTCCATGGGAAATGCTTGGGAGCAAAACAACCACCCTTGGAATCAATTTGTGAACCCAGATGCTGCCCATGTCTTTGACCTTGTGTAACCTGTGAATTCCAGTCATGACTGCATTGCCTCCCCCTGATTCGGGAATTGAGACTAGAAAAGGCCCAGTGTTTGCTGTTTAAAATCAAGGAACAAATAAATACATGGGTCCAAAAAGTTCATTTCTCTCTAGGCCATTTATTTTTTTGTACTTTTAACATCAGTTTCTCCCTTTACTTTTTTTTAAATTGCTGCCCCAATTGACCAGAGTACACCTGAATAGGCACCTGAACATCTATGACTAAATTTTGTTTATCTTTTTGATAGCAAAACATCTTAAGAGGCTGAATAATTCGTAAGCTCAACATTTTTATATCCCCACATTTTTGTAAGATAGATTCTCTTTTCCCTGCAACCGTGACCACCAATTCTCACTAAATATTGAAATTCCACTTGCAGTGGTATTTCCCAGCCACTCTTGCTTCTCTGGTCCTGTTGGTGGAATTTACCCACCTCCTACAATGAGTTCCAACACTGGAGAGGCGGTGGTTGGGAGCAAATAGGAAGGAGATTTGTGTGTGATTTCCTCAGCAACACTTGGCTCATTTCTATCCTTTTTTCTCCTTCTCTTTTTATACTGTCCGTTTCCTATGTATGCTAAACAAAAGTAAATTTGGGCAAAAAAAAGATGTATTGCAGGCCTTGACATGTATAACAACAGGCATCAAGAAAATAAGCAATTGCCAGATTAATGGCTGCATACCAGTTACCAGAGCAGGTGTTTATTTACTCAAGCAATGATACTACCTCTGTAACAGCAGCTGCATTTGGAGTTATGACCTGGTTAAGATTACAATAATCCCTGTCATCTTCCATGATCCATCTGTTTTCTGTGGAGGCCAAACAGGAGAATTGAATGGGGATATGGTGGGAATCATCGCTCCTGCAACTTTCAAGTCTAATGGTGGCACTAATTTCTTCAATACTTCCAGGAAAAAGGTATTGCTTTTATTTACTATTTTTCAAGCTAGAGGCAGTTTTGGTGATTTCCAGTTGGCCTTCAATGTGTTGATTCTGCTTAATGCTGAGTATGTCTATTCCAATTATGCAACCTGGAATAGGGGAATAACCACAGGATGGGTAAATGGACCCACTGGACCCACACTGGGACAGACCCTAGCTTAAACTACATTGCTCACCTGACTTCCATAAAGCTCTACCTTATATAACAGTGATGTTTTGGGTCTCCAGGAATTAGTGTCAGTTCACACCATTTTAAAGAACTAAATAAGTCTAGAAATCTTTATCAAAGAACAGCACATCCAGACCCCTAATACTATGTCATTCTCCTACTGTATGTCATTATCAGAGACTGGCATTTCTTATTTTCTGGGCTCAATCACCTCCATTTAAGCCCAACTGTTCTCTTGCCTGCTCCTGCCTGAGACTTGGGATCTCTACTTTTATCTCATGTTTATACAAGTGATGACTATTCTTTGATAGAATTAGTTTTGTTTTTCTAAATATATTCTGTGACTCTAGGATGCTTTCGAGCTTGTTTCTACCAGGGGCTTTGTTCACTAGGCTGGGGGACTGTAAGTAATAATGCCACCCCACACACACTTATTCTAGTCAATTTTCCTACTATCAGTATTTTTTTTTATGAGGTTAGTGGGGATTGTACCTGGGACCTCATACATGCGAGGCAGTCACTCAACCACTGAGTTAACCTGCTCCCAAACCTGATGGCAATTTTGATAAAATTCTGGCTTAATGAAAATGGATTCTATGGGTTGAAGGTTAGTCATGGCCATATAAAATTGGAAAATATGTGTCATGTAAGTTTATATTTGTTTACCGAAGTTTTTTCATATGACAGGTACAATATTAGATACTTAACTTGAAGCATGCCATTTATTTTATGTATTAGCTCTCCATAAAAAGCTCTGTCCAGTATGCAATACTTGAATATATAGCCATAAGTTTTTCAGGTGCTATAAATCAGTAGCAGGACTAGAACACAGGTCCATTTATCCTCAAATCATGATCTTAAATACCTTACTTTCTCAGGATCCTTTCATTATATGAAATTTTCATTTGAATTATTCATTTTTTTAAGTTCCTTTATCTTCTCAAAATGGAATTCCTGTGACTTTTATTCTCTTTTTTTCATATGTTTTAAAATTGTGAAGAGTTAATTTAAATAACAAGGACATCATTTCTAAAATGGATTATTCCTTAAATCTGAAGCTGGTGATATTGTAAATAACAGTGGACATGCATTTTAGATTTCCCAGTGTGGTCTCTGTGACCAAACACCTAGTTAGACTGATAAAAGGGTATCCTAATGGTCAATCTTAGAGCACACCATAGTGAGGGCCTCACTGAAGATTTCACATATTCAATGTATCAAGTCGCTTCTAAGTTCTCACTTTTCAACATGATAAAACCAGGGCTTACCACACATCTGAGGAGAGTCTCAATGAAAGGTAGAGACCAGTTAAAGAATACAAGAAACTGTCAAATTTTCTTGGTCTCAGAACAGTAACCTTAAAAAATAACTATTTTGTGAGAATGAGGGTAGATGATAAAGTTTCTGTTATGTGGTAAGGGGAGAGATTGAGAAAAATAAATGCATGTTTTATAAACAGAAATAAGTTCCCCAAAGTATCAGCCAATGCAGTTGGAAGCAGATAATTCTATGGAAGGAAGAATGGAGTATGAGGTTAAAGAAAGACTATTGCTATTTGTGACAATGAATATCATAAATTATATTGCATGTATAATTAGGTTAGAATTTAAAAGAAATAATTAAAATAATACAGGATGAAATCAATAAAATAGGTGGGTTGATTAAAAATAGTGATTTTTATCTGCAACATCACTGAGGGAAAATGCTCCTCAACCTTGAAAACAGATTAATCTGTAAAGAAAAAGAGAAAAGAGACTCAAATCTTAAATTATTCTAATTGTTTTACCAAAACTGCATTTGTTAACTTTAATCAGATGGAAGTAGAAGTAAAAAGCTAGAGATATGCAGAAAAAGACACAGAAAGATATGAAAACAGATAAAAGGACGTATAAATAAAAATATGAAAATTCCCAGTGAGCAAAATATAAAAATGAATTCATTATAACCTCAGTAATCTATAAGAAATAAATCAGAGCAGCTATTAATTATAATATTATGTTTTTACTATATAATATTTCAAAATTGTTCTTTTCAGATTTTTTTTTTCATATTTACTATGTCTTCTCCTTTGCTTTGTTATATTTATCATTATATGTTAGTATTTTGAAATTTTGATCCATCCATTCTTAGACATCCACTTCCCAGGTCATTCCCTGCCCCACTGATTCTCTTTAAGATAGTTGTTTTACTCAGCTCTCTCATACTTTGGCCCCTAAGTTCATTCTTTGCTCCCTTATGGATACCATGTGCCTTGTAGAAAATTGGATGGGTGTGGAGGTCAATCCATGATCAGAGTCAGGAAATGGTTAGTTCAGGAAAGAGAGAGAGGAAGCATAATTTGGGCAGAGAACCTGCAGCAGCCAAGACTCTGTGGTCATTCACTTGTGGAATTAGAGCTACAAGGAATTTTCATGTCAGGTTTTCACTCTCAAGATACTAGGAACAGGCATCATTGGGATTAGACTAAATCCACTTGTCCTGGGGCCTTGGAGAAGGGAGGGTTGCTGTGATTACCTCAGCCAGCAGGACTTTGGTGCAGTTATGACCTTATGCCTGTAGACACCATATTAAAGATCTGAACTTTGCAACTGATATCTGATGTTAGGGCAAGAAGCAGGGAAAGCTTTTCACAAGGCATTGCATAAGGAGAGCCCAGCATAGACATGAATGCACTTCTCTTTATCTTCTTCTCTCACAGGTACAGAAGGCACACTATGCATCAGGCAGTAGCCACTCACCTCTTCCACTACACAAACACAAGTGCACACACACACACCCTGGCTGAAACAGGCTTTCCTCCTCCCAGATGTTTCTCCTGATTCTGAATTTGGCTGTTCCTAGAAACCATGTTTTCCCTGGGAGCTTTTACAGGAATGGATTTAATGGACAGAACCAGCAGGCTCTGCAGGTTTGTGGAGAAATAGATGCCTCTACAATTATCATGGAGATTTTTAAGACACCATTATCACCATTAGACAGATTTGATATAGAGGTATGCAAGGATATTTCAACATAAGAAAATCTTAATCAATGTAATTCACCACATTAAAAATTGACCAAAAAAAATCATCGTCATCTAGATGTAGAAAAATTAATTGACAAGGTACAGTGTCCTTCTTTGAAAAAACACTCCAAAAGATAGGAATAGAAGGAAATTTCCTCAACAAGGTAAAGAATATTTATGAAAAACCCACAGGTAATATACTCCATGTCGAAAGACTAAATGCTTTCCCTGTAAAATCAGGAACAAGACAAGAATGCCCTCTGTCACTGCTCTTACTTAAATTGTATTTGAAATACTTGCTAGAGCACTTAGGCAAAAAATAAAATAAAAGGAATCTCAATATGAAATGGCTAACTGATACAACATGTGAACAGAACTCTTAGACCTCAGAATAATTGGTTGCTTCTTATTTTGAGCATTTGCTCAGGTATTTGAAAACAGCATCCATGATGACACAGTTTTTAAATATTTTTTGGATAACTACATTAAGAGTTGACCACAGTTGACAATACATTCCTGGTAATACAGAGATACTGGAAGCCTAATCCTGTTTTTTCAGGACTTATTTGTGACCCTGAATCAGAAGAACTCCATTCCCTGAGAAATTACTGCACAAGATTTCAATGCTTGTTAAAGTTGTCCTTTGGTCATGAAGATCGAAGACAGTTCTGAACCTAAAGGAGATAAGATAATAGATGATAGGATACATACAAAGATTGTTCACCCACATTACCTTCTGTATTTATGGTGAAATTTAGAGAAAGGAGGAATATTCCATTTACATAAATGGAAACATTCTTATCTATTATGCAATAAGATAATGCAAAACATGCAAATGGGCACTACACCCCATACATAAACACTTTACATAAGCAATTGAAGATTTATATGTCAAGAATATAATGTTAGCAGAAAAACAATTCTTTTCTAAGGAAAGCAAGGTTTGATTTAAATTTTTATTTCTTCATATTTAAGTTCATATCGGTTCTATGGCAGGTTCTAGTTTTATGAACTTATCAAAAATGAATTTCTGCCCTGAGGGAGGTTTTAAGCCCAAAAATCCATTCATCTCTTTAGCACTAGAACAAATGTCTTCTTTATGGCTTTATTTTCAAATTTGTTCAGGGCTTCCTTTATGTCTTTATTCCTCAGACTGTAGATGAAGGCCTTCAGATGGGTGTAACCAGAGTGTACATCACTGAAGCTGGAGCACGTGAATAAATTATGCAAAAAAATAGTAAGTTACACTCAAAGACTTGTACAATAAAATAAGGGGACAGGTGAGAGGTGAGTTGCACAGGTGGAAAATGCTTTAGATGTCCCCTGAGCCAATGAGATTACATGAATGGAGGAAATAATCTTAAATTAAGAGAAAAAGATCCCTGCAAAAATACTACACACAGCAGCCCTTTTACAAAATACTCCACTATGACATTTGGTAAATTCATCAGTACAGGCAAGGTGAATGATCTGATTAAGTTCACAGAAAAAGTAAGGTGTTTCCAAATGTATGCAAATGGACAGCCTCAAATCCATTAAACTTTGTAACAAGGATTATAAGACAATCTTGATCCAGCACCCCAGAACCAGGAGGACAGAGAGCTAGGGGTACATGCTGACTATGTAATGCAGGGAATAACAGATGGCCATAACGTGTTCATAGACCATCATGGCCAGGAAAATGTTGTCCAACCCTAAAAAGATTAAGAAAATGTACATCTAGATGAGGCAGGCTGCATAGGAAATGGCTTTGCTCTGTGCTTGGATGCTCAACAGCATTTTTGGGACAGTGGTGGAGATGAAAAGAATGTCAACAGGAAAGATTAGAGAGGAAGAATTAAATGGGCGTGTGGAGCTGGGAGTCTGTGAAGGTGGCCAGGATTATGAGCAGATTCCCAAAGATGGTGAACAGGTATATGGACAGGAACAGCATGAAGAGAACAGGTTTTAATTCTGGATATGCTGAAAATCCCAGAAGAAGAAATTCTGAAATTCCTGTATTATTTTCTCATTCCATGTGGGGGCTCTGACTATCAGAGAAGAGAGAAGGGACATTTGTAATTTAAACGGAACTTGGTATTACTAATCTAGCAATAATGGTATAACATATATTACAGTCAATAAATTAAATTCTTTACTCGGTTTATAAGCTGGTCCCCTTTTTGTTTTTTCTAGTGTTTTCTCTGATTAGCATTCCCTGTCCCACTGACAGTTTTTCCTCAAAAATTTATGCATTCTACAGAATTTATTAGAAAAATATTTATACATTTGACGAATATTAGTGAGTTCTGACTTTGTGTCACACATTGTCTAAGCAATACCTACAATCTGAAGATGGAGAAAGAATATAAGCAAATAAGAATCAACCATTCAATATGTCAAAAAAGGACAAGTGCTAAAACAAAAAGAAATCAAGCAAAAAGAAGAGATGATTGAGGGGGTATTTTTGATTGGCTGTGCAGGTGAGACAAGAAGAAAAGGGGTCATTTGCAAAGACACCTCAAATTTGAGAAAACAAGAACCACAAGGGGACCTGAGAAGTGTGTTTCCAGCACACTTACATCTATACAGATATAAATGAAATCAATGGCTAAAATTCATGAATAACATGTAGTTTTTTTAAGTGTAATAATAAACAAGAATAAAAACATAGAGATACATCTTAAACCGAAACAGAACCAGAACAAACAATTTGCAATGGAGAAAGTGAATGACTAATAAGCCAGCATATATTTAACCTCACCAATAAAAGAATAATTGTCAAGAAAAAGTTTTAATATACCATCTCCCTACAATTAAAATTATCAGTTTTTCATGTGATTAACTCAATGTTAAAATGTATGTAACATGTACTGATATGAAAGCATCATATTTGCCTCCAATAGATTGGAACTTTCCATCAATATACAAATATTCTCAAATGGATCTTGATTTGAAAATAAAAAAGAAATGCCTTCACTTCACTGCACATACTTTCACTACTAATACCCCAATTTTCCCTTCTCACATTAACTGCAAAACCCCCTAGTCAGATCATGGGCTTTCCTGGATCCACTTTTCCCTTCAAATTCCTTACTCTAACTGGGCTTACATTTTTATTATTTAATATTTAACAATGACATTTGAATTGCTGAATTCAATGGAAATTTCTTTTTAAAAATACAATATATGCAAAATACATTAATTAATTAAACAAGAACAGAAACAAATGAGATCTCTCAATCCTGAACTAGACTGAAATAGTACTCAGATGAACTCAGATAAAAAAGCACTCAGCTTCCATTCAACCTGACCTTTCCTGCTGTATTTGCTTTGCTCTTCTCCTCACTTGGAGGGTTTCTCAGAGCAGGTCTATAGGTAGAAGTCCTAATTCCGCATTTAGGCTTTGATTATGGAGACTGAATCTCTGTCCCTAGACAAGACAGCAGGAAGGAGTCTGGCTTCAGTCTCCAAGCCAGAGCTAGGACTCCCATGTAGGAGCTGGTTACTCCTACAGCAGCCCGTCTTAACCCTTGGGACTCTTGTCTGGAGAGAAAGAAATATGTTCTTGCTTATTGTCCATTCTGCAGAGACCAAATTATAAGCCAGATGAATCAAATTTTTATTTATCCTCCATGGACTCCTCTTCCTCCCATAAATCTAACCATCTAAAAATCGTATCTTGTCCTGTAAATTAAAGTTTCTCCAAGGATTGAAGACCTATCTTGACTAGATTGCTTGGTTCTCAAAGCAGTGATATTGGGTGAGGATACATCCCTGTCTTTTCCTCTAGAAATTTGCTATTCTCCCCTTCAACCTAGGGCAGAACTGTGTTCATTTCCTATGAAACCATGGACACTATACTCCTTTGCTTGATGATGCCTTGCAAAAACAATTAAGAATGTCATACTTATAGCAATAACTAGGACCAGTTTTATAGTCCCTCATTTAGAACATGTTTATTAATTATAAGAAATAGGTTTACTTCTCTTATACACTGTGGCCTGATCACACCACCTTATAGGGTATATCTCATTTAATTGTATCCCTATAACCGTCAATGGTGCTAAATTTATGTAATTATACTTATTATTTCTATTCATTTAAACACAAAAAATGTTATTTAATGTTATTAATGTTTTTAACTTTTACTGTAGTAACATAAATACAACTCAAAATTTCATGCTTTTACTACTTTCAATTATCCTTTTCACGAGCAATAATTACATTCACTATATTGTGCTGCCATCACCAATGTCCTTTATGTAAAAGTTTCATCATGTCTATTAAGCAACATCTACCAGATCCCTTTGTCCCTGATAATCAGAAATCAACTTTCCATAAATTTGCCAAATCTGTAATTCATAGCAGCAAGGTCATATAAATTTTGTCTTTTTGTATCTCATCATATACTAACATACTACCTTCAAGGTTCATCCATGTAGTGACATGTTCCTTTTTTACAGGTCAATTAAATGGTTTGTATATACCACATTGTCCTGAGGTACGGGAATGGGGATTGAACTTGAAGGAAACTGGCGCTTAATCACAGAGCCACATCAGCTTCCCTGAGCTGGTTTTTTGTTTGTTTATTTGGGATTTGTTTTTTGTTTGTTTGTTTGTTTTTAGGAGGCACTGGGAACAAAATCTGGGACTTCCCATGTGGGAAGTAGGTGCTCATCCACTGAAGCCCCATTTGCTCCCTAACATACATTTTTAAAAGCAATTTAAGTTACATACTATATAGTTCATCCAAAATGTATAATCAATGGCTGTCAGTATAGTCAAAGAGTTGTGCATTTATCACCACAGTCAAATTTAGAATATTTTCATTGAACCAAAAAGAAAATCCCCATACCGCTTACCACCCCCTTATTGACATAAAGGATAAGTGTGTTACTTTTGCTACAACTGATGAAAGAGTATTAAAATGTTATTGTTAACTATAGTTCCAAGTGTTCATTAGGTGTATTTTTTTCATATACCACCCTATTATTAACATGTTGTAATAGTGTCATGCATTTGTTCTAGTTCATGGAATAATATTCTTATTTGCGGTATTAAAGTCTTGCATTGTACACAAGAGGTTTCACTGTTATACTGTCCCAGGTCTCTTGCTCTAGCTTTCCTTCTAGTGATGAACAAAGACCCTAAACTTCTCTTTCAACCTCAATCACACATATGATTAATGCTGTTAATTACACTCACCATAATTTGTGCTCTCATCACCTCTATCCATTTCTAAACATTTACAATCAACCTTATTACCAATTCTGCACATATTAAGCATCTGCTCCCCATTCTTTACCCTCATTCTAACCCCTGGAAACCTATATTTTAGATATTAAGTCTACGAATTGGCCTATTATAATTGGTTCATGTTAGAGATATCATACAATATTTAACTTTTTGTGTTTGGTGTATTTCACTCAAAACAATGTCTCCAGGTTCTTCCAAGTTTTCACATGCATCAGGATTTCATTCCTTCTCACAGCTGAATAATATTCCAATATTTGTAAATACCAAATTTTGTTTATTCATTCATCAGATGATGGATAATTAGTTTGTTTCCATATTATGACAATTGTTAACAATGCCACCATGAACACTGGTGTGCAAATGTCTGTACATGTCCTGCTTCCAGTTATTATGAGTATAAACTTGGTAGTGGGATGGCCATATCATACGGCAATTCTATCCTTAGTTGAGGAACTGACAAATGTCTTCCACTGTGGCTGTGCAATTCTAAATTTCTCAAGCAGTGAATAAATGTTCCTATTTCCCCACATCCTTTCCAACACTTGCAGTTTTCTGTTTTTTGTTTTTGTTTTTTAATAATGGCCATTTTAGTAGGTGTGATACCGATATCTCATTGTGGTTTTAATTTGCATTTCCCTAATAGCTAGCGATGTTGAGCATCTTTTCATTTGCTTTTTAGTCATTTGTATTTCTTTTTTGAAAAACGCCTGTTCAAGACTTTTGCCCAGTTTTAAATTGGGTTGTCTTTTTGTCATTGAGTTATGTCATCTATTTATATATCCTATAAATTAAACCTTTATCAAACATGTGAAATGCATTCCAAATATTTTCTCCCTTTGTGTAGGCTGCCTTTTCACTTTTTTTACAAATTCCTTTGAGTAAAATATATTTAATTTTCAGGAGGTCTCATTTATCTATACTTTCATTCAGTGCTTGTGCTTTGGGTGTAAATTCTAAGAAATCACTGCCTATCCCCAAACTTCCAGGAGTTTTTTGGTCCTGGCTCTTATATTTTGGTCACTGACATATTTTGAGTTAATTTTTATATGAGGTCTGTGGTATGGGTCATTTTTCATTCTTTTGGATATGGATATATAGTATGCTCTGCACCATTTGTGGAAGAGACTATTCTGCCCTGTTTGAGTGAACTTGGCATACTCGCCAAATATGAACTGGCCTTAGAAGTGAGGGTCTATTTCTGAACTTTCAGTTTGATTCCATTTGTCAATATTTCTATCCTTGTGCAAATACCATGCTGTTTTGACCACAGTAGCTTTGTAGTATGCTTTAAGTCTGGAAGTCTGAGTCCTTCAACCTCATTCTTTTCAGGGTGTCCTTGGCTATTTAGGGCCACTTCCACGTCCAAATAAATTTGGTAAATGGCTTTTCCATTACTGCAAATTAAGTTGTTGGACTTTTGATTGGTATTGTGTTGAATCTGTAATCAAGTTGGGTAGAACTAACATATTAATGATACTTTTTTTCTTTTAATCCATAAATGCAGAATATCTTCCATTTATTTAGGTCTTTTTTGAAATATTTAACAATATTGTGTAGTTTTCTGAGTACAAGTTTATCCAAGGAACCTGGTCAAGTCATGTTCCTGAGTCTTAAACTTGGAGTAATCTTTAATTTGAAGGATGGGATAAGGTCCAAGAAGGTTAGACATGTGGAAAACCTGAAAGTCATGGAGGAGAAATCATAAGAACAGGATTCATCTGACAAATAACACGTCCTCTTGGGTACATAAAATCAGGAATGAAATTTTCTTTCTGTTCAGACTAGTATCCCACAGGAAAATGAGGGTGCAGCATTTGGAGAACCAGGAGGAAATTTCGTAATGAGATGCTGTAGGGAACATGTAAATCTCTTCTGGGCTGTTGTCCCTCAGCTTGTGCAATACTAGGCTGGACAGGTCATGGTTGTGTCTCTTGGGGTCCCAAGTCCTGATAGGGGACTGATTCCTGACCCCTTCCAGCTGTCTTGTATAGGGACTGAGCTTCACCACAATCATCCACTACCCAAAGAGGAGTTTGAAGTTTCACTCAGACACTTTCTGCTCAGAGATGCAATGGATGTGAGTCAGAGAGCCCAGAAAATGCTGTAGGAAAGAATAAGGGAGAAATGAAGGTTTGACATATTATCTATAGTCATTGGAGAGCCAGTCCTGGCTCAGCCAGAGCCAAAACATCATCATGCATGTTCTCCTATTTGCTTAATTATTTAATGTATTTATGTATTATAGTAAATTTAATCTACATCTCTCATTAACTTACTAAGGAATGTAGCAAGTTTTGATTTATAAAAATAAGTTACATTCTTATTTTATTTTTAATCATAATAATAAATGGTTGCATGTTCTCTAAATAAAAATATATCCAATTTTAAACGTATAACTTTTGTTAGTAGTTTACAGATTTAATCTCTTCTAACATAGAAGAGAAGAGATTTTTGCATGCTATAAATTTTAATTGATATTATATATAAAACTATCAGTGGTGTTATGTATTGCTAGCCCCTTTATAACTGCTAATTTTTATAAAGTCCTTTTTTGGATAAATTATATTCCTAAAAGGGAGAATTAAATTCTTCTTAAAAATTATTTTTCTGAACCTGTCTCTAATTTGTTTTAAAACACTAATATATCATATATATTAATCAAGTCTAATTACAAAATTTATTGATAAACATAATTATTCCTGAATGTCTTATATAGAGTTTTTGATGTCTTCAAGAATTGCAATAAAATCTTGGAAAATATTTTTTAAGAGGAGGCATCCATTAGACTCAGCAAGCAGGAGTCACTGCTAACAAGTAATGGAACTAGATGTCCAATTAGAAGAGGGAATGGGATTGTAAAATGTTCTAGGAAAAGTAAAACATCTCTCCAAGAAGCTATGCATTTCAGGGGATTAGGGAAATGGGGTAACAGACTGGAGGAATTTACAGTAAAGTGAGGGCATTTCATTTTATTTTTTAAGGTAAGGTGTATAGGAGCATGTTTCTGTGTTGTTGGTGGAGATGCAGTCCAATGGAAGTAGTTTTACATTGCTATAGCAGTACCTGAGACATACACTCTCACGTTGGGTTTTTATATGAAAAATGGTAATTTTTATTTATTGGATTGAAAGGGATATACTAAAATTTTACCCAGCAAATATCCCTTTATTGGTAACGTTCAATAGGCCTTTTTATCTTTCATGCATTTTCTCTGTTGCATAATTTTGTTCTCCTTTTTGCTTACGTATTTTTGTGTCCAAATTCTTATTCTTGTTTATAATTTCATTTTGTGGAACATAATCTGCAGGTTTTATCACCAACATTTTAGTCAGCCTTTTTGGTCTTTTATGCTTTTATAGACATATTTGAAGGAATGTGCATAAGTTTATAAATTCTGCATAATCAAATAAATCAGTGTTACATATTTTATTCTTACACCTGCTTTTCAGCCTAGAAAAGTCTACTTTGTTCGAGTTGTAAATCATGCTTTAAATATATTGCCATCTCTTTTCACATCTCACTTTCCTTCATTGTTTCTTTACCTTTTGTAGTTACATGAATTTTTACAAGTTACATTAACTCTACCTTCTTATGGAAGGCATTCATTACCATTCAAGTAACCATTATTTTTTATCTAACTATTAGTATATTTGAATCCATAAATTTTATATGGGATGAAATTGTGACTTTTGATACTGCTTTCGCCCTGCTTTAAAAATGCATATTTGTATATACTTATTTTTATCCTCAAATATTTATTTAATTATAAATGTATTTTGATATTTTAAAATATTTACTTTCTGTGTTGTTTTTTGAAGTTACTTTTTGATATAACATTCACTACTTTCTAATGAAAAGTATATTAGTCCTACATATAGGTTCTCATCTTCATATTCAGAAAACATATTCATTAAATGTTGTCACACGTATTTAATAGTTCCCTGCTTCTTCTCATTCATCACTTCCAATATCTGTGAAGCTACCTTCTGGCATTCATTTACAAAGCATATGTTTATTCAGTTTCATTTTATAAATATATATTTATTTTTTAAAGATACTTAGATTACATAAATCTTATATAAAAAATATAGGGGAGACCCATATGCCCTGCTCGCTACCCCACCCAAATTGTTCCACATTAATGATATCCTTCATTAGTGTGGTATACTTGTTAAAATTGATGAACACATTTTGGAGCATTGCCAGTAAGCATAGATTATAGTTTGAATTGTGTTTTCCACTCTCTCCAGCACAATTTTGGAAGTTATGACAAGATATATAATAGCTTGTACCTGTCATTGCAAAGTCATTCAGGACAATTCCCAAGTCCTGAGAATGTCCCCATATTACACCTATGTTTTCTCGCCCTTCCCTCAGAACTTCCATTTGCCAGTGCCTACACATCAATGATAACACTTCTTCCATTGCTAGAAGCACAATAAGTCTATAGTAGAATAACAGTAAGTCTACTCTAGTCCATTGTTCACTCTCCAATCCTGAGGATTCTGGGATGGTGATGGCCACTTCACCTCTAATTGAGAGAGGGCTTAGAACCCATGGGGCAGATGGATGGGACTATCTTGCTTGCAGTTGCAGACTCTCTCAATTCCTTGGGAGCGTCATTGTCCATCATCATCTCCTTATTAGTTGTCCTGGGTGAGTCCAATGAACTAGAGAGTAGGTGTTGAAACTCTGTTGAGATTCAGGGCACAACTTGTACATGGACAGCTCAAAGATTAACATCTCTTGGACAAAGCACCAACTCCTGAGCTGTCTCCTCTGCCTATAGTGTCTGGATGTGTGCAGAGCTCTCAGGAGTCCCACTATTTGAGGCAATATTTACTTTGATAGTCAAAACATCCTGCTGGGATGTGCATAAGCGTAATTTCTGGAATGACCTACCGACTTACTTGGAAGTCTCTTAGCCATATAAACTCATTTGTCTTTACCCATGACTCCTTTTGGGCAAGGTCTTTTTCAGTTTCTTATATAAACCAGGCACCAACTGATCTGGCTTACTGGAATAAAATTTAGAACATTGGTTCACCCTTCAAGGCACTCAGTCTAGCAGGGAGAAAAATGCCTAGAGTTTAATAAATGTAACACATAAAGATGGTCTCCACCATAAAAATTAGGTGCATGTAAGGATATATCATTGTCATAATGGAATATTAAAGATAAGTTTCAGAAAGGAAATAACTCAAGGTTAACCTGAATGGATGTTGGATTTTCCAGAAGGAAAGGGAGTGAAAAAATTATAAATGGAACGATCAAAGAGACCTATAAAGAGGGAAGAACCTATATAAATCCTCATAGTATGGAAACTATGGAGATTTGTCAAAGGTGCCAGTTAGGTTCCAGATCTTAGAGATCAATGACCATGAGGGCAACCCACAGAGTGAGGGGAGTGTAGTAGATTGGCCAGGGAGGGTCAAGCTTGCAATGTAACTGTGGCATTTGACTTCATTGTCCAGTTGTGAATCAGTTATTTTTATGTTGACGAATTTGAAGATAACATTTGTCATGTAGAATTATCCCTCTGGGTAAATGGGAATATCAGCTATTCTCATTGAACACAGGGTTGCTCAATTTGCAAATGCTGGGAGACATGTGAAGAAAATGAAATAGGAACATGTTATTGAGACAGGTAGTTGAAGAAAGAACGGGAAATTTGAAGTATAAGAAAAAACAACCTCATCTCATCCCCAATGAAAGCCATTCATTTTCTGACAGGGAAAACTATATTTCTCAACCTTTCTAGGATGGTGGAAGCCATAATACCTAATTTGTCAAAAAAGATATTAAGTCTTAGATTAGTTTGCTTCCTGTCACAGTTCATCATATAATATGTGGTTATTAGGGATTCAAAGCCAAGTTTATTTCTTTACAATATTTTTACATTTAAAATCATTTAAAAACACTGTTATTGTAAAAAAAAATCCAAACATTTGTCAATACTTGAATTTTCTTTTATGAAATGTTGGTGTATTACATTTGCTCATTTTACTCTTGGGTTGTGCAGTCTTAATGGCCTGAAACTGTAAAAGAGATCACTGTGATTGTCCTTTGATGTTTTATTTGTCTTTTTGGGTATCCAGAGAATAGAACTTGGGTTGGAATGCAGCCAAAACCAAATAAGGTTTTCATCATCATAGTCTCTGCAATTAGATCTGACCTTAAAACTTTTCCTTATCTCCATGTTCATTTCATTGCTCTCTGTCTCCCTCTGATTACTGAGCAGATTTTATGTTTTTTAAACACATTTCAGAAAATGTCCACAAAATGAAGTCCATTGTTTACATGTTCTCAGGATGTATGGCAGTTGGAATTCCCATATACCATTTCTAACCGTATTGGGAAAAGGCAATCTGATGCTGTGAGCTTGCTTTGTAATCACTCCTAACCAAATCATGAGGCTGGAGTTGAGAAGAACATAGTGATACCACACCCCAGGAAACCATTTTATGTTCTTTTTTCATTGTGTGAGTGTGGGTTTGTGTTTAAATGATGTATTAGAAATTGTAGAGAAGAGATAAATGATCTCATAAATTCCTGTGGGAATGTTATCTAATACAGAATCTCAGTGCAAACCTATAGATAGAAATAGGGGTGGCTTTTTGAGGGAAAGCATTGCAAACAATTTAATAAAGTGCAAAAAGTACAACATGTGCATATACGACTCCCTGAGTCTTGAAGTTTCAGCATCAGTGAGTCCAATATGTTTTTCATTATCTCTGAAATCATTGCTGACCACTCTCACTCTTCCTCATCCCACTGCCACACAGGCTTCCTTGGTGGCCTTGAATTCTGAAACAAGGCCTGTCCTTAGGGCCTTTGACCTAGGCATTCCTTCATTTGGGCACTCACCTCCCCTGGTTTCCCTTTGGCTCCAACATTCTCTTCCTTGAGGTCTATTTCAAATGGTATCTTATCTGCTGGTTTCACTTGAAAACCCAATAAAACATAGCACGCATACGCTATTGACTCACTCTTTTTACCTTGTGTTTTTCCCTTTTAGCAGTTGTCACTATCTGACATATGATTATTTATTTGTTTATATTCTTGATCCATGAGTAGATTTCATGCATTCTTGTTTCACACTTTATGGCCATTACCTAGGCACAATCTGGCACTATTTTGACACTTGATATAAATTCTTCAAATAAATGAATAGATTTCTTTTAAAAATCTTAGAACACATGACTCTTAGAAGAATATTCTGTAAATGGGGCCTGAATTACTAATCAAGGATGACCAAAGAGTTCACCTAAAGGGAAAGAGTTTGATCACCAAAATGTGGAAAATATTTCTTGAGTGCAAATTTAAAATAGACAGTTTAATAAAGACTAATTGTTTGAAAAGTAGTCATGATATTTTTTCTGATTTTTGTAGTAACTTCACACACATAGTATCAGGAAATAAAACACAAAGTTTGGAATTTCTTCTCCTTGGATTTTCAGAGGATCTAGAAGTGCAGCCCTTCAATTTTGGTCTGTACCTGGTCATCTGCATTGGGAAATTGCTCACCATCCTGGCCACCATCACTGACTCCCACCTCCCCACACCCAAGTATTTCGTCCTTTCCAGCCTGTCATTTTGTGACATCTGTTCCACCTCTACCATTGTCTCAAAGATGCTGGTAGATATGGACAGAGAACACAGTCATAACCTATACAGGCTGCCTCACCAGATGAACATGTTTTTGCTCTTTGTAGCATTGGTTGACTTCTTCCTGGCTATGATGGCCTATGACTGCTTCATGGCTGTCTGTCACCCCTGCACTACATGATCATCATGAACCTTAGAATCTTTCTTCTGCTGGTTTTGGGGACCTGGTTCATAAGTGCTCTGAATTCCTTATTACAAACCATAATGGTGTTGCAGCAGTCCTTTTGTATATAATTAGAAATCCCCCCAGGTTTTCTATGAACTTAATCAAATAGTCCGGCTTTCTTGTTCTGACAACTTCATCAATGACATTGTGGTCTATTGCACAACTGGGATCTTGGTTGGGGGTCCTGTTGACAGGATCCTTTTCTCAAACTCTAAGATTATTTCCTCCATACTTGCAATCTCATCATCTTAAGGAACATATAAAATATTTTCCACCTGTGCATCCTCACAGTGGTCTCCTTATTTTGTTGTACCAGCATAGGGGTTTACCTTAGTCCTACTGCTGCACACAACACACATTCAAATGCAGCAGCTTCAGTGATATACACTGTTGTCATACCCATGCTGAACCCCTTCACCTGCAGTCTCAGGAATAAAGATATAAAGGGGGCTCTGAAGAGATTCTTAGGGAGCAAAGCCATGAAAGTATCATTGTTCCAATAGAGAAAGTAGTGCACATGATTACAGGATGCAGATGACTAGGGCTCAAAGCTATAATTATTTGAATAATTCATGGTGCTAGACCTTAAATTCTGGTCAGATATGTCCTTAAATATCATGAAGTAAAACTTGAAATCACATACTGTATTACCATAAAAAGGATTTTTCTGATTATTTATATCTATACATTGAATAAGGAAGTCTTGGTGTATATGTGTTGTTATGCTTGTACATTGGGATTCAGGACTGGATTTCATGGTCTATATCATGCCAATGGATAATAAATATGACTCCATTCCTCTAAACAAATTATTTGCTCTTTTTCTATAATCATCATAAATGTAAAACAAGTCATGTATTTTTTTTAAAAAAATGAAAAATCCATGTATTTTTTCTCTCGTCAAATTTTTAAAATACCTATATGTTCAAAACGCCCTTCAATTCTCATGAACAAAGTTTGACTTATAAAAGAAGTTGAACTCATTCCAAAAATGCTTCCTGGAGTGTTTTGATTCAAGGCCATGAATTATTCCTACAAAAACTGGTATTTTCTGCCTATGTCTTTTGGTTTCCTGCAAATAACATTCAGTGGTAGTCACTTTTTAATGCATTTCTCTAAAATAAACTTGGATAACAGAGTGATCCTGAATGCTTTTTCAGCTATCAGAGTGAACGCTCAATCATAACAAGCAGTAGATTATTTTCAATGCCTTCAGTCCTTTTCTCATTTATTATTCTATTAGTTGGTAATGATAGCATAACAAACACTCTCAAAAGTAAATAGAGGAGGCGGAGGGAATGGGGCATAAGGGAATCCCATATATTTTTATGTAATATTTATGAAATCTAAATCTTCTTTAAAAATAAAAAAATAATAAAAAAGAGAAAGCATAATGTCACTATAATGAGACTATAACAATAAGTTTCAAAATTCAATAAAAAGTAAATAGATTATGATAATACTTTATTATTGCAGCTAAATCTGTAGTGTGGAGATATTTGGATATCTGCAATGCTACTCATTGCAGTGTAGCCAGCTGTTTATCAGCCATGGATGCTGTGCTGCTCTTGGATGAGCTCCCTCACATTTTGGGGATTAGATGTCTATAGGCTGTTCTAGTGTGAACTTAACTGAGACAATAAGGTTTTCTCTACATGTACACAAATCCTATAACTGGTTATCCTGGAGGTGTTCACAAGGCTGAGGTAGAGGTCCAAAGAAATGCAGCAGAAACACACCAAGGAATCTTGAAGCAAACTGTCATTTCCATCATATTCTCTTGGCCAAAGCAATTTAAACACTTTAAGTACAGTTTAGAATCAAAGGTGGATACATAGAATCCACCTCTTGATAGGGGGAACTGCACTGTTTAATTGAAAACACATGGATTCAGAGAAATGCCATCTCTACAAGCAGTCTACCCCAAGCATTAATTTCAGTTCAATTCAATAATGTTTTATTGATACACTTAAAATCCAAATGACATCTTCCACTTTTGCCCT
>JAQZBX010049330.1:0-19949 GCA_029593785.1 Cabassous unicinctus | reverse complement strand
ATTATATATTAATAAAAGAAAGAACAGTCATAAAGCACTATGAATCTAACCAGGGTGCCCCAAAATATATGAGACAGACTATTGCAAAACTGAAGGAAGAAATAGACATCTCTATAAAAATAGTTGGATACTTTAACACACCACTCACATCATTAGATAGAATAACTAAACAGAAGATCAACAAACAGAAAACTTGAGCGATATGATAAATGAGCTAGACCTAACAGACATACACAGAATGTTGCATCCGAAATCAGCGTGTTATACGTTCTTTCCAAGTGTTCATGGATTTTCCTCCAGGATATACCACATGTTAGGTCACAAGGCAGGTCTCAATAAATATAACAAGATTGAAATTATACAAAGCACCTTCTCAGACCATAATGAAATGAATCTGGAAATCAATAATAGATGAGAAAGGGGAAATTTTGCAAATGTGTGGAGGCTAAACAACACACTCTTAAACAAACAGTGGGTTACAAAAGAAATTGTAAGTGAAATTTGTATATATGTTGAGACTAATGAAAAAGAGTACACAAATTATTAAAATTTCTGGGATACAGTGAAGGCAGTGCTGAGAAGGAAATTTATAGACCTAAACACCTATTTTAAAATAGAAGAAAGAACTAAAATCAAAATTCTTCCTGAACAACTGGAGGCACTAGTAAAAGAACAGCAAACCATTCCCAAAGCAAGCAGAAGGAAAGAAATAATAAAGATTAGCACAGAAATAAATGAAATTAAGAATAAAATAAAGCAGTAAAGAAAATCCACAAAACCAAAAATCCACAAAACCAAAAGCTTGTTCTTTGAGAAAATCAATAAAATTAACATACTGTTATGCTAACAAAGAAACAAAGAGAGAAGATGCAAATAAATTAAAACAGAAATGAAAGGGGGGAAGTTATGACTGACCCCACAAAAATAAAAAGAATCATAAGAGGATATTATAAGAAACTACATGCCAACAAACTAGACTACCTAGATGTACACTATTATTGAAAAATCTGAGGAGGAATTCAGGGGAAAATTCCATTTACAATAGCAAGAAAAAGACTCAAATACCTATGAATTAATTTAATCAAAGAAATACAGGACTTATATTCAGAAACTAAAAAACAATGCTAGAAGAAATCAAAGAAGACCTTAACAAATGGAAAGATATTCTGTGTTCATGGACTGAAAGGCTAAATATCATGCTGATGTCAATCCTACCCAAAATGATTTATAGATTCAATGCAATACCAATGAAAATTCCAACAGCCTACTTCACAGAAATAGAAAAGTCAATTATCAAATTTATTTAGAAGGGAAAGTACAGCCAAATAGCCAAAAGCATTCTAAAAAAGAAGAATGATATGGGAGGGCTTTCGCTGCCTGACCTTGAAACATATTACAAAGCTAGAGTGGTCAAAATAGCATGGTATTGTCATCAAAATAGACACATCAATCAGTGAAATAGAATTGATAGTCCTGAAATAAACACTCACCTCTATGGCCAACTGGATTTTGACAAACCTACCAAGTTCATGTAAAGAGACAAAAGTTTCTTCAAAAATGGTGCTATGCGAGCTGGATATCTGTAACCAAAAGAATGAAGGAAAATCCTTATCTCACTACCCTGTACAAGAGTAAACTCAAAATGGATCTAAGACCTAAGTATAAAAGCCAGGACCATAAAACTACTAGAAAAAATATAGGGAAACATCTTAAGGATATTGTGGTAGGTGGTGGTTTCTTGGATCTTATACCCAAAGCATGAGCAGCAAAAGAAAAAAATAGATATATGGTTCCTCTTCAAAATTAAACACTTTTGCACATCAAACAACTTTTTTAAAAGGGTCAAAAGGCAACCCACTCAATGGGAGAAAATATTTGAAAATCACATGTTTGATAAGGGTTTAATATCTATGATATATAAAGAAATGCTACAACTCAACAACAAAATGACCCAATTAAAAAATGGGCAAAAGACTTCAACAGATATTTGTCGAAAGAAAAAATACAAATTGTGAGTAAAAATAGGTGAAAAAATGTACAACATTACTAGTGATTGGTAAAATGCAATTCAAAGCTACAAAGACATAACATTCCGTACCTTTTAGAAAGACCGCTATTAAAAACAAAGAAAACCGCAAGTCTTAGAGAGGATGTGAAAAGAGATAGGAACACTTACTGACTGTTGATGGGGATGTAGACTGGTACAGCCACTGCGGAGGATTGTTTGGCAGATCCTAAAGAAGTTGAAAATAGATTTGCCACGTGACCTGCACATACCATTACTGGGTGTATAAACAGAGGAACTGAGAGCAATGGCATGAACAGAAATTTGCGCACCGATATTCACAGCACCATTATTCACAATAGCCAAAAGATGGAAACAACCCAGGTGTCCATCAATTTATGAATGGATAAACAAACTATGATGTATACAATGATGTGATATTATACAGTGGTAAGAGGAAACGAAGTCATGAAGCATTGATGAACCTGGAATAATTTATGTTGTGTGAAGCAAGCCAGACACAAAAGACAAATACGGTGTGATTGTGCTATTATGAACTAAATACTGTGTAATCTCACAGAGTTAATTACGTGAATATGGGTCACCAGAAAATATAATAAGGTTAGAGAATAGAAAGCTGAAGTTTATCTTGTGCCTAATTGGTGAAAAGGATGTGTGTTAATATTTGGAAATAATTTTAATGTTTGTAACTGATATTGCTATTACATGGGTATGACAGTGGTTGAAAGGGAAAATCTAAGGTCATGTAAATTACTAAAAGAAAAGCTAAAAAAATGTAACATGGGATTGTATAGCATAGTAAAACCTCATGTGAAATATATGGGCAATATTGCATTTATAAAACCATTTTTTTCTTTGAAACTAAACAAATGCATGTTAATGTAACAGGATGTTAATATCAGAACAAAAACAAAAAAATACCCCTTTATGCTAAGTGAAAGAAACCAGACACAAAGTACTACAAAGTACTTCCATTTATAAAAAATGTAAAGAAAAATAAGTTTATGAAGATGAAATTAGATTGGTGGTTATGTAGGCCTGGGGAAAGGATAGAGGGATTGAGAGGTGGCTGCTAAGGTGTGCAGAGTTTTTCTTTTCGGAGTGATGAAATTTTTCAAAAAAATTTTGTGGTGACAAATGCACACAATTGTGGTGACAATCACAATGCACAACACTGTGATTATACTAAAATCCATTAATATTGGATAGATTGTATGGTATGTAACGTTGGGTTGATTTATATCTCAATAAAACTGCTTTTAAAAAAAGTTAATAAAAGTACCAGTTATATTAAGATAAAGTTTGAATGCATTTTATATAGAAAAATATTAGATTGACATAGAAAATAAAAAACATTGTTTTCAAAGAATAAAATTAAAGCAAATGAACACAGTTAAGCTCAATAAGAAGCAAATATATTCATGTCTCATAGGACATCAATTTAAAGAATATGTTTTAAAATTGTGAAAAAAGTAGTTGGGATAATATAAGTTTTGTAGTAATTAAAAAGCACTTTTTGAAAACAAAGTAAGTCTTCTCTACATATTAGCTTAAACAAAAGGAGAAATATAAAACTAAAAATTTTTAAAATGAATACTGTGTCCATCATCATCTCCCTGCCAATTGTCCTGGGTGAGTCCCATGAGCAGTAGAGTAGGAGTTGCTGCTTCACCTAGGTTCCGTGCCCAGCTGGCACATGGATAGCCTAAAGAGTCAAGTCTCTTGACATACACCCACAAACTCCAGCACCAAGTATAGGTTTGAATAGAAGGGACAGATGAGCCATGTGCAAGGAAGACACAGTTGAGTCCAATACTGTCATTCTCAGGAGCACAAACTCCAAAGTAGGGCCCAATGGCAAGGCACCAAACTCTGGAGCTATCCACCCTGACATAGGACCTGGGTGTCTCCAGAGCCCTCAGGAGCCCCACTATTTGGGGTGATATCCACTTTGGAATTCTATGAGATCCTACAGAGACATGCATAAGCCTCACCTCTGGGATGACCTCAGGGAATGGAGAGAGTCTGCAACTGCAGGCAGGATAATCCCATCCAGGAGATATAAGCCCCCTCTCAATTGAAGGTGGCGTGGACATCACCATCCCAGTCTCCTCAGGATGGTGGGAAGAGCTATGGACTAGAGTGGACTTACTTGTATTCTACTATAGACATATTGTGATTGAAGGAATGGAAGAAATTACAACATTGATGTGGAGCCAGCGGCCACTGAAGGCTCTGGCGGCAGGGAGAAGCAAAAGCAGTTGTAATACAGGGGCTTTTTCGGGACTTGGGAATTGTCCTGAGTGACATTGCAATGACAGATTTTGGCCATTTTATATCATCATATAACATGCAGAATTCTGTGGGAGAAAGTGTGGTCTACGATGTGAACTATGGTCACATACTTAATGGCAAAGCCTCGGGATGTGTTTATCAATTGCAATGTGCCCCACTAATGAAGGATGTTTATGTGGGAGGTTGTGGGAGGTGTGGATGGTGGGGCGTGTGGGAATCCCTATATTATTTGTGTGTAACACTTATGTAATCTAAGTATCTTTTAAAAAAAATTAAATGAATACTGTGTATTAAAACCTTTAATTAAAGACTAAGTATGTTCAAATACAGAAAAACAAAGTGATAAATATGTGTTTGATGCCTAGATGGGGAAGGAAATATTAAGCAAAAATGCAGTAGTGTAAAGCATAGGGTAAATATTGTAAGTTCAACCATGTAAAGTCATGGATACCCTTTAAATTAATTGCCATAACTTTCATTATGAACTATTTCTATAAATGACACAGGAAAAAAGTGTACTCCGAATATTTTTAAAATTGGGCAAATGTAATAATAAAAAAAAAGACATAAAAACCCTCTATTTCATAAGCAATCAAAAACTGCAGTGTAAAATTTAAAACATTTTTAATGGCAAATTAACCAATTTGCATGAAAGCTATATTATCAACTGTTTGGATAGTAACAAATCTGGATATAAATTTGATTCTATATATTAAGGATTGTATAATTTTTCATATTCTTTTTACAGTATTCCTTACACATTTGAATCTGTTCTAGATAGAATATATGGACTAAAATTAAGCATACAGTTTTTATTTCACAATTTCTTTTTATGATATTGAAAAATGGAGTCAATTCAAAATTGTACATAAAGCAGAACAATTAAATGAATTAGGATATGTAATTTAAAATATCACATGGTCATTAAAGTGTTTTGTTAGAAAAATTAATGATGTGGAAGATACCTTAAATATAATACTGAGTGGAAAAGTCAAGATATAAACATTTACATATTAGATTATCAAATGTATACAATGATATACATACCCAGAAAAGTATCTAAAAAATACATTAAGATAAATAGTGCTATTTGAATTATGGTATTAACATCAATTATGGGGGGCTATTTTCATCAGCTTTATGATTTGATTTTTCTGTCAAAAGAATATATTGCTTTTATAATCAGTAAAATAATTTAATAAAAGTAGCCATATTTTCTAATCTCAGGTCTCTGTCCATATTATTTTGAGTGACTGCTTTTTTAGGTTACTGAGTGTAGCATTTTGATATGAATTCCAAAAATAGATGTATTATGCTCTTAAACTTGTCTATTCCTCTAGGCATGATTATGATTAGGGCTTTGATTGGGTCACTTCCGTAGGATGTTGGGTCCCTGCCCCTTTTTGGGCTGGGACGCAGAGATAAAACTACATGGCAGAGCAGAGGAGATAGTTGGAGTTTTGATGTTGGAGTTCTGATGCTGAGTTTTAATGCTGGAGCCCAGGGAGTAAGCACACAGAGGATCTTGCTCTTGAAGAAAGAGAGAAGCCTCCAGGAAAAGAGATGAGCTGTTCGCCTGATAGTCTACAGCTGGCCTTGTGGAGAGAGGCAAAACCTAGAGAGCCTCATAGCCTACAGCTGACCTTGTGGAGATAGCAGAGGCACTGAGCCTGGAGACATGCAAGCCCTTGGAAGAGAGGAACCCAGGATGCCTGAACCCTCACAGATGTCGGCAGCCATCTTGCTCCAACATGAGGCAATAGACTTTGGTGAGGGAAGTAACTTATGCTTTATGGCCTGATAACTATGGGCTTCTACCCCAAATAAACACACTTTTTGAAAACCAAGGAATTTCTGGTATTTTGCATCAGCACCCCTTTGGCTGACTAATACACTGGGTATGACAATTATTGTTCTTAATGGTAGTAGAAATGCATGTATAAATATTACTTAATTGTAAATTGAAGAATCCAATATCAACTTTAGAGAAGAGTGCCAATAAAGAAGTCACATGTTGAACCTTACTCTCTGAATGCATTAGAAGAAGTAGCAGGTTCAATCTATGACAAGGCTTCTTATATTTAAAGAACATTTTATATGGACTTAGCAACCACTGATTCATCATTAACTACTGCTTTACAGATCATCCATTTTACCCCAAGTGTACTCTTTCTTTTCCTCAATTAGTGGCTTGAAAATGATTAAAAGGAACTTCCTAAATAAATCTGAATTCATGTGCAGAGTTTATTTTTGCTTCGTAGGCTCAAACCATCCTGTGAATGTGGGTCACAAGCATCCCAACTCTGATGTCAATTTCTTCGGTCAGAACTTCCAAAACTGCTTTTCAAAAGGAATTCATGGGACAACCACTTAATCATTAAAGGATTTTCTCCCAAGTCTCCTTTCTGTGCGTTCACTGGTCTTTCATACCCAGAGGAAGTATATTATACAAGACACCTGATGAAAACTGTAACTAGAGTTAACATCTGGAAATAACTATGTTAAAGGACATAAATTAGGGATTGCGGGTACTGTGATCTCAGCAATATATTAATGTTGCTCTGGAGTAGCAGGTTCCTGATTGCAGGTCTTTTAAGTCATACTTTAGACACCCAGCAATCTCTTGGAGTTAGCTCCTGTGGTCCTCTGAGTCTGCATCCAAATGAGTTGGAAACTTAGTAACAAACACCTCTGCAATCTGTAGCATTTATGTTAAACAGTCTTCCAGGCTCAAGAATCCCTAGAGTCTGTCCTGATCAGCATTTTCATGTGTGATTACAGGGAAATATCTAAGAGGATATTGCTTAATGCTAGGTGTTAGGGATGCTCTGCACTTTTAGATCCCAGAGAATTAGAATTAACAGCTTCAGCCAAAATGGCAGCCAAATCAGTTTGTTCTACTCTCTCTGTGGCTGTAGCATCTGTGACCAGAAAGCTGGCTGGAGTAGCTTAGCAGCATCTTATGCCTGTGTTTTGGAAGAGATCTTAGAGTCTGGAATGTGGGGCACATAATATTTAGTCTTGGGAGCATAAGAACATGAACCAGTCAGAGCTTATACAACTATGCTAATACCTCTCTCATACAGTTATAGGGAGGACTGAGAAAGATACAAGTAAAGGTACCTAGATCAATGAAAAATTAATATTCTACTGTTACTTCTTTGAGAATAAACACATACGGGTTAGGGAATTACTGCAAAATAATAAAAATATGAATCAAGCTTAAGAGCAAAAGCTTTGGAGGACAATAAGCTGCAATCCTGTGTATTAGTCAAGGTTGTCTAGGAAAACAGAACTGATAGGAGATATCTGTAAATATTATGAGATTTTATAAAATTGTCTCACAAGAACATGGGGATTCACATGTCCAAATTCTGTAGGGCAGGCTTTAAGCCAGGAACTCCAATGAAGGTCCTTGATGAATTCCTCAAGAGAAACTGGCTATCTGAAGTAGGGACTTGGAAAATAGGTGACAATGAGGTCTCTCATCTGACTAATGAAATCACTTCTCTTTTTAAGACCTTCAACTGATTAGATGAGATGTCTCTCATTATTGAAGGCAATCTCCTCAGTTGATTGTTGATGCAATTAGCCATTGATGCAATCAAGCCAATGATGATTTAAGGCCATAAAATGTCTTCACAGAACAATCAGGCCAGTGCTTTCTTGACCAAAAGCAATTGGGCAAAATTACCTGGCCAAGTTGACACATGAGCCTAACCATCACATTCCACCCCTTGTCACCTTGGCAGTTATACACATCACATTAAACCATACTTAATCATTAAATAAAAACAATAACAGATATTTATTTTCACCTAATATTACTCAACCATCCTTTGTACAACCTTGAGACTTGACATCATATAACTTAAATATTAAATGAATATCATATAACTTAAATATTGTGACATGAAACTAAAATAACTTATGTCATATGATAAAGTGATAAGATAGTTGATAAAGCAAAGTTATTTTCTTTATGTACATATACAAACATACTCATGATAAATCCAGGAATAAATATTCATGACCATTATGCTTCTGTGACTGGTCACATGGTCTTTGTTCATATTTATCACTAACCTTCTTCCACTACCCATTCCATTTTCCTTTTACCCTTAGCAAGCACATCAGCTGGCTATGGTTCTTTGCCTGGGGGTGACCCAAACCTTCATTCCTGAAGTTTCTGGGAAACTGGTAGTCCTGCTTTGACTGGACTGTTTCAGTTTTCCATTGTCTTTAATCACAGGGCATGGTAGTACTAAGAGAATACCCAAAGTAGTAAGAGAATACCCAGGGAATCTCCTGTATTCCAGGCAAACTCTTCTTTACCTCCATTGTGTAGTTGCTATCCTATTTCCCCTTGATAGTCAGTATCAATCATCTCAGCCATTATAATAAATTGCTCCAACCCTGCAAGGTATTGCCTCCAAGTTGGTGCCATAATTGAGTCTTCAAAGGTTATTCTACCATTCTATCAATCCAGCTGTTTCAGGATGATGGGGAACAGGGTAAGACTAGTGAATTCCATGTGCATGTGCCCATTCCCGCACATCATTTGCTGTGAAGTGAGTCAGAAGCAATGCTGCGTGGATTACCATAATGGTCAATAATGCATTCTGTAAGTCCATGGATGGTGCTTTTAGCAGATGCATTATAGGCAAAGAAGGCAAATCCCTGTCTGGAATATGTGTCTATTCTGGTTAGAACAAATTGCTGCCACTTCCATCATGGAAGTGGTCCATTGTATTTAACCTGCCACCAGGAAGCAACCTCTGGAGTGGTGGCATATTGGGAGCTAAATGTGGTCTTTGCTGCTGGCAGATTGGACACTAGCAGTTACTATAGCCAGGACAGCCTTGGTGATTGGAAGTCCATGTGCCTGAGCCCATGCATAACTTCCATCCCTACTGCCATGGCCACCTTGTTCATGAGACCATTGGTCAATGAAAGGTGTTGCAGGGGAAAGAGGCTAACTGGCATACAAAGAATTGGTTTTATCTACATTATTAATAATCTTATCCACATTATAATTTAAAAATTCCTCTGCTGAAGTCACCGTTTGGTAAGAATTCATGTGGGACACAAATATCTTCATGTTTTTTGCCTACTCTGAAATGTGTATCCACATACCACTTCTTCAGACCTCTTTGTCACCAATTTTTCAATCATGTTTCTTCTAAGACCCTGATCCCCCAGGCAAACCATGGCAATAGCCCATGAATCAGTGTACAAATACATCTCCAGCCATATCTTCTTTCAAGAAAAATGAACACCCAGGTATACTGCTCAAAGTTCCACCCACTGGAAGGATTTTCCCTCACCATTGTTCTTCAGGGACATCCCAGAAAGGGGCTGCAGTGCTGCAGCTGTCCACTTTCAAGAAGTACCTGCATATCATGCAGAAACATCTGTAAACCAGGCCTGAGTTTTCTCTTTCTCAGTCAACTGATTGTAAAGAACTCCCCAATAGCCATAGGTAAGGGCTGGGAAAGAGAATATAATGTGGCAGGAGTGGGGGATATAGACATTTTGGCTACTTCCTCATGTAACTTACTTATGTCTTCAGGACCCCCTGGAGCCTATCTCATATATGCAAGTTCCACTTTATGATGGAATGCTGCTGTGCACACCCAAATTTATGGTTTGGTGGGTCAGACAATACCCAGCTCATGAAAGGTAACTCATGTCTCGTAATAACTTGGTGGCCCATGGTTAAGTATTCACTCTCAACTAAGTCCCAGTACCAGGCCAAAAACAGTTTCTCAAAGGGAAATTAATTAACTGAACAGGATGGGAGGGCTTTCCTCCAAAATCCTAAGGGTTTACATTGTGATCCTTCTATGGAGCCTGCCAAAAGCCCCAGATGTCATCTCTATTTGCCACTGACAATTACAGAACCACTGGATCCCCTGAATCATATGCCCAAAGTAGCAGTGCAGCTTGCACAGCAGCCTGGATCACAGAGCCTCCTCTTTTTCCAGTCCCCATTAAACACTAGCAGCTTTACTGGTCACTTGGTAAATGGGCAAGCATAACACACCAAAATGGGGAAAATGTTGTTTCCAAAGTCCAAAGAGGTCAACTAGGTGTTGTCTCTCATTTGGTCATAGTAGAGGCCAGATGTAGCAGCTTATCTTTCACTTTAGAACAGATATCTTGAAATGCCCCACACCACTGGACACCTAGAAATTTCACTGAGGTGAAAGGTCCCTGTATTTTTGTGGCATTTATCTCATATCTTTTGACATTTAATTATATTACCAATAAGTCTAAAATAGTTGCTACTTCTTTCTCACTAGGTCCAGTCAACATGATATCATCAATATAATGGACCAATGTGATGTCTTGTGGGACGGAGAGATGATCAAGTTCCTTGCAGACAATATGACATAGAGCTGGAGAGTGGATATACACCTGAGGTAGGACAGTAAAGGTATATTGCTGACATTTCTTGCATTGCAAGCTGAAAGGAAATGGTTTTTGTTGGTCCTTTCTAACAGCAATTAAGAAAACACATTTGCCAGATCAATAGCTGCATACCAAGTACAAGGAGGTGTGTTGATTTGCTCAATGAAACCACCACATCTGGAACAGCAGCTGCAATTTGAGTCATCACCTGGTTAAGTGTATGATAATCCATTCTTATCCTCCAAGATATCTGTTTTTTGCACAGGCCAAAAAAGAGTCAAATGGGGATGTGGCAGGAAACACCATTCATGCATACTTCTCTTCCTTGATGGTGATCTCTGCAATCCCTCCAGGAATCCAGTATTGATTTTGATTTACTATTTTTGCTATGTAAGGGCAGTTCTAGGGCTTTCTGCCTGGCTTTCCTAACATAATAGCCCTCACTTCACAAGTCGGGGACCCAATGTGTAGATTCTGCCAGTTCCTGAGTAGATTTTTTCCAACTATGCATTCTTGATCTTGGGAAATAACTACAGACTATTTTAATTGCTGTTTGAGTCTGCTGTTCAGTGTGGTAGCCATGCCTACCTTATCTTTGGTGATTAAGTGCTGCCACTTGGCTTCTGTCAACCAGGATGCAATCATCTCAACAGTGTTTAAGTAACCAAGTTCAGTGATGGCAGTTTCCAAGGTAATATCTGCTCTACAGAGAAAAGCAACCACAAAGCTCTTCAGAAAAAAATTGAGTTAACCTCACAAATTTATTCCTCACAGTCTTGGCAGTAGCTATGTCCTCTGTACATTCCTGGGGTGAGGGAACAGGTCTTAGATGATAAATTCACTCTAACATTCTAATCTCTCTAACCCTTTGGATCCTCTTATCTACAGTTAAGAGCAGTTCTGGCATTTTGCCATCAGCCACCTTTTGACCCATTTTTCAGCCAGCCACCTGAACAAACAGTTAGAGCCATTTCTATCCGCTCCCTTGAGCTACAACGTTGAGTCCAGAACCTCTGCTAAATGAGCCCATATCAACAGATTCAGTGTGATCCAACTTTATATTCCTTCTACCATTTTATGGATATTAATACCCATTCCCACACATATTCCTCTGATTTCTATTTATATAAATTTGCAAAGTCATGCAGTTCTTTTGGAGTATAGCTCAGTCCTCATGAGTCACACTTTGTACTTCATCTTTTGGGGCATGTTAGGAATTTAGTCTAGTTATATGTCTGGAAGAAAAGAGGGTTGGTGAGTGTGGATAAATAGAAGCATTAGAATTGTCTTGCAAGCCAATTACCTCAAGGAATACTATTTGCAGTTTCACCTGGTGAAACAGGATTAATAGTTGGATGGCAGACTCCTTGAAGCATACTGGAGGTGGAAGGTATTTCCTCAGGGAAGACCGTTAGAGACATCTGGTAAAAACCCAGCATAATTTAGGTTTCAATGTCCCCACTGCCATTGTTATCAACCCATATGACTCCATTTAAATTTTCAGGATCCCATTCCTATCCAAACAATGCTTTCACTGTAACAGGAGATAACCTCCAAGGTTGAGAATTTTGCTTGTATTTTAATTCTGCTATTAGCACAATAAGACTCTGGGTCAAGTTTTTAGAGATCTCAAGTCTGAGGCTGCAGGAAACAAGATTTTATTTCAGGGCACACATAGAAACTTTCATATCATTCATGTGGTGTGTAAGTTGCAAATTTGAAGCTTTCCACTTACCCTTTTCTTTTATAACTGTATCCAATGTGTTTAGAAACAACCAGCCAATATCATAGTACCTTTCAAATCCAGAAAACTCTGTTAAGGTGCTAATAACACTCTAACACTGAACCCTGCCTCTTATAAGCATGGAAGTAGCCATATTGAGTGGTGATAATTTACAGATCTCTATTGCCAACTCATGCCAAGGATTATGAGTAGTCCATTGATTTTTGGAAACAGAGTCATGCCTTTGAATCTTTTACTCAGGTAGAGAATTAATTGAAAATATCCCTGAAACAATTCAGGTTAAAAGCTTAGAGTTCCATTTTTTAAGATTCTCTTTCTCAAGACTCACTTACAGTACCAAGTTGTATTAGTCAGGGTTCTCTAGGGAAACAGAACCGAATGGAGAAATCTGTAAATATTATGACATATTATAAAATTTTCTCACATTACAATGAGTCCAAATTTTGAAGGGAAGGCTGCAAGCCAGGAACTCGGATGAAGGTCCTTGATGAATTCCCCAGGAATTGCTGGTTGTCTGAAGAAGAGATGGTAATTCTCTCTTCTGACTGCTGAAATCACCTTTCCTTTTAAGGCCTTCAATTGAATGGATGAGATGTCTCCCATTGCAGAAGGCAATCTCCTCAGTTGATTATAGATGTAAATAGCCATAGATGCAGTCATCTCACATGATTTAAGTCCATGAAATGTCCTCACAGTAACAATTAGGCCAGGGCTTGCATGATCAAACAACTAGACACCATTACCGGGCCAAGCTGACACATGAGCCAAAAGCATCAAACACTAGGACTGGCTCTTCTACTTACTATCTATGCAAACTTGGGAAAGATATTCAGGGTTTTTTTGCTTAGCTTTCTATAAATGTACAAAGGGGATGAAAAGGTACCTATCTCAAAGGACCACTGTGATGTGATATGAGATTATGCATGCAATGTTTAGAATACACTCAAGCATTAAGTATACTCTTTTTTGTCAATTGTCGTCTTCTGTACAGAAAATGATAAATCATGTTGTGACATACATATGTATATGTATATCTATCTATCTATAGATATTCTTTTTTCCTCTCATGTTTGGTAGGAAACTGGGCAAATGAAGAAATTACGAGAGAAAAAAGACAAGTTTTTAAGTATTCAATAAAGATTCACAGGTCCTTAAAATTCTGAAATTTTTATTGCATGTTAGATCTCTCCACTGAAAAATCTGACAGTACAGGTGAGATTCCCTGAGAAGGCTGTAAGAGATTTTAAAAAATGTGAATATCACAAGACTAATAAATTATGAGCACTTTTATATATCCGTCATTCTGTTAGTGTGGCACCTCATCTGAGTGTTTTATAATCTCCATAAATGAAATAATATCATATATATATATATATATATATATGGAAATCTGAGGAAATTCAAAAGCTAACAATTACTAGCACACAGATTTAAAGCCAGAGTCATCTGATTTCTAAACCTGAACTCTAATCATTGTGTTATTTTATCTAAAAAACACTGGTGTTGTGATGTGTGCACACACTGGGCATGATGGGAGAGGAAATACTGTTTCAAACCAGCTCTAGATAGTTTAGGAGATTTTGTTCTATCACCATGGGCTGTCAGTATTTACTGCTCAGACAAATCCAATATACAGCAGTTGAAGAGGGCAGAGATGTTAGAGTAAAGGGAATACCTTCTAAATTCCTTCCCTATATTTGGGCCCCATCCTGGTGACCTACTTAAGCACAATATAAACTTTGATTTTGGAATCTCTTGATGGCTTCAGGGCACAGGAAAGTCTAAGCAGAAATTCAGATTTATGCACAGGGACATACTCTATATGAATGGGCTATGTTAACATCCTAGAGGATTATATATCAAAGACAAGAACCTGCATTTTATTCCAAATTCTTCAACCTACTAATATGTGATACTATAAGTGTTAAATAACTTACCAGGGCCTGTCAAATAGCCTTAAATAAAATAAGATTATTGGGAGAAATGCCAAAATATAACCTGAGAAATCATCAAACTAGTGTAATTTGCACAGAAAATATTTGGAAAATATTTTGAGAATTAAATTGAGAGAAATGTTTTCATGGCAGACATATCCATAAAGACAATATTGTTGATTGTCATTATTGGAATCCTCTATCATCTAGGGTAAATTACTCTACTTCTTTGTTTTTCAATGTCATAGTTTGCAAAGGAGAAGTTGCAAAAAATATGGTTGTATGGGGGAAGAAGATAAAAATGACATTTTTTAAATGTCAGAACCAAAGCAAGCAAGAAGATAGTGTAGCACCCTATGAAAGAAAAATTCAGAAAGTAAAAATTACCTAGGTATAATACATGCACAGAAAAAAGACCTTGCTGAAAACAAATACAAAATAAATATTTTTCATACATACAAAAGCTAAAAGAATCAATCATCAGCAGACTCATAGTATAAGATATATTAATGGAAGCCTTTCAGGCAGAGGAAAAATTATTTTAGATGGAAATATGGGTCTATACCAAGGAAGGATGATAATAAAAATGATTACTACAAGAGTAAGTATGTAAGTAAAAATATATAAGATTTTCTTATATTACTTATACCTTCTTAAAAATATTATTAACTGTTAAATCAAAAATAAATACCACCTGAATATCCTGTGTGAATGTGAACTTCTTTGTATTTGATCTTTTAATTAATGATTGAGTGAGAAGTCTTAAGAGACTGGATTGCCAGCAGTTTTCCCCCACTTTTGGGTGATTTATAAGGTATGGATATAATAACTGCGTTTTGTATGAGTGCCAAGAAGTCTGTATACCATAATAGATTAGTAGAATTAGAGCCTTTTCTTCTACCCTACAGATGAGAATCATCAGACATACAGTGAGGGTCTATGTTTCATGACTCAGAGAAATCAGTGAGAAAATCACACACATCCAGGTCCCCTTGTGAAAATACACCTAGAGGATGAAGAGAGAAACTTTGTAGGAAGGAGGGCTCCACTACCACTTCTTCTGCCTCAATCATTTGGATTGATGTAACTCACTTGGCACTTTGGTTTCAAGCCATTTCTGTGCTTAAGAAGATAATGAGGGATGGTGTAGACATCCTACCACCTGTAGAAAAATGCACCATTAGAAAAGTTCTTTGAGCAAGAAATGGGTGCCCTTGGGGATCCAGGAAAACACTTATTTACTTATGTAGGACATGGCTTTTGTCAACTTGATTCCTTGCTTTTAGTTCTCTCTGTAATAGGAAGTCAAAAGAGAGAAATGACACTAAGCCTCATGAGAATTTCCTGGCAATGGCATAGAATAACTCTAACAACTGCAACTCTATATCTAAGTTGAACTCTATGTCCATGTTCTAACTCTAACAGTCGTTCTAACTGTAGCTCTAACTTTATCTTCAACTCTAACTCTAACTAACTCTAACTCTAAACAACTTTAACCTCTAATATTTTTATCATACAGAAAAGGAAGGAGATGGATTCTGTAATGCCCTCCCCTTGTTTTTACTTCTGGGGCCAAATTCTCATTAGGGCTTAACAGGACCCAAAAAACACATTTTGGGTACTCTGGTGATGGGCACTAGAAGGAATATTACTGAGGAGACAGGAAGGAGCTTTAGGTCACATAGATGTTGACATTAAAAATATATAGGAGGCTTGCCCAGGTTTTGCTCATTGTACAGGAAGGCATAAAGCTGAAAAGCATTTATAGATACATTTATTGATGAAGAGGATTGAGGATAATGAATGATTCTGTGATGGTCTCTATTTTCCTGACAAGTAGTAGGAAGAATAGTCTTCGGAGATGAAAAGATAATGTGTAAGATAAGGATTACAGGAAATTGATACAACATTGGAGCATATGCTGAGAAGAATGTGTAGAAAAGGGAATTGTCCAGAAGAGCAAAAAAATTACTCAAGAAGCAGATATCTGAGTGCATATTGGATTTCATAATTGTTATAGCTACTCCCTTTCTATGATCGCATAGAAGTTTTTCAGCATTGTCTTCCATATTAGGTAAAGTGGAAAAACTGATGTCTATATTTATGATTTAAATATTTCATTTGGGGTAGTGTGTTACAGTGAAGCAGAGAGAAGCTCTAACTGGATTATGTTTTTGTAAGGATAGCTATTTCTTCATTATCCTATTTGAGGAACAAAATAATGCATGAGCTATCCTAATCTTTGCCTTTATTAATACCTATAGGGCTTTTAAGACAAATTTAGCCAATATATTAGTCAGACTAAGGTAAATTTGCTGTAGTAATAAATGAATCCTGAAATATCATTGACTGTTAGAATACAATTTTATTTCCTGAAAAGATAAAATCCACTGAGTGTTTGGTGATCTTGTAGGGCAGTTGTCCAACCTGTAGATACTCAGTTATCCAGGTTGCTTCAACTGTGTAGCCCTCCAAATTTAGCGCAGTCATTTAAGCTTGGTGAAGCAAGGAAAAAGACAGCTAGATAGTAGCATATTGGCCGCTTAATTGGCCCCTAACTCTAGTGAGGCACACTTTACTTCTGTGAGATAAACACATAGTCTTATTTAAATGCAAGGGGTCTGAAAATATGATGTGGGCACATGGATAATTGGTGACTAGCAAATGAGCTAGCCACTATTGAGAAAGCTGATTTCTCATTTGGAATGAATTGTTTACTTACCTGTTGCATATTAATCGATTTATAATATATATTTAGCAGAAGATATAGTATGGCTATGGAGTAATATGTGTTAATTCCTAAGAAAAGGCAGTGGCCACTAAGATTGGCCCTGGCTTTGATCTGAATCTTCTTCTTTTATGTGGATTCCTTCTCTGAGAGTTGCAATGTAAGTGTCTACATTTCACAGGACTCCCCAATTCACTAGTCTGCAACTGGTAGGCAAATTTCTATTAAAATTTGAAAGTGCAAACTGTCTTGATTACATAGATATGATGAATTCTGTTTTTTGTACCAGCAATTTTTATTTTTTATAACCTATTTCTGGTCCTATCAGTAAAAGGCAAAACTCCATCCCGTAAATTAATTTTGGAGGTTCAGGGTTGTATAAGCTGTTTGGGGGGGGGGCGGAAAGTACCTGTCATATGTCTTCTATGTTGGAACATTATGTTCAATTAGCTCTATAGTTATAGCTGGAAAAATTATATATCCCTCCTTGGTTCTAGCCAGACTAAATAACTTAATCATGGAAAATACCTCCTAGATAACAATGAAAATGAGGTTCCTTCAAGTTATATGAAACAGCAATATCAATTTTGGAATGAGTTCTGCCTTAGGACTTTCTCTCACCTCCATATAAATTCATTTCTGGTTACACCTTTAGCAGTTTGGCAGTTTGATGAACTTACGAATTCTGAAAATAGATATTGGATTCTGCTTGTAAACTGGTCTATTAATCTGTGCATGATTAAGTTATGACTAGGGCATTGTAGGGGCCATGTCACTAGGGCGGTGAGCCCCACCCCTTGGTGGGTGGGGTCTCAAAGATGAAAGACATGGCAAAGGGCAGTGTTGGACCAGTTTTGAGTTGGAGTTGTGATGCAGAGTCTTGAGCTGGAGCCCTGGGAAGTAGCATACAGAGTAGCTTGGTAATGGGGAAATAGAGAAGGCCCTGAGAAGAGAAGCAAACCATTTGCCTGATAGTCTACAGCTGGCCTTGTGGCACAAAGCCAGCCTGAGCCCAGAGAAAGGCAAGCCCCGGGAAGAGAGGAATGCAAGAAACCTGAATCCCGGTAATCATCGGCAGCTGTCTTCCTCCAACACGTGGCAATGGACTTTGGTGATGGAAGAAATTTATGCTTTATGGCCTGGTAACTCTGGACTTCTACCCCAAATAAATACCCTTAATAAAAAACAACCAATTTCTGGTATTTTGCATCAGCACCCCTTTGGCTGACTAATACAGAATTTGGTACCAAGGAATGGGGAAGTGCTTTTGCAATTACCAAAATGTTGGAATGGTTTTATAAATGGGTAAGAGGTATTTTTTGGAGGAATTGTGAAATGCTTGATGGAAAAGGCCTAGATCATTTTGAAGAGACTGTTGATAGTAATATGGGCATTAAAGACACTTTTTGTGATGCCTTGGAAGTAAATGATGAAACTATTATTGGAAACTGGAGGAAAGGTGATTCATGTTTTAAAGTTGCAGAGAACTTAGCAAGATTAACTCATGGTGTTTTATCAAAGACAGAATTTGAAAATAGCAAACCTGAGAATTTAGCTGAAGAACTTTACAAGGTAAACTCGAAGAATCCAGCTTGGCTTCTCCTTGCAGCTTATAGCAACATGCTAGATGAGCAGGATAAGCTCAGGACTGAATTATTGTGCACAAAGGAAAAAGAAACTGATTCTGGAACTTCCAAGTCTCTGGAAATCAAGTTCCCAGATTAAAGTGACCCATTTGAAGACTTAGCTAAACCTGGAACTTGTAAATCAGGATTGAAGTTGCAGTTATTTTGGCAAGACTTCTGGAAAGTCTTAGTGTCTGATGGCTTGGACCCCTCTTCCTGCATACTAAACCAACAAAGTTTTGAGAGAGCTGTATGAACACAACCACTGTCAGCTTGGCCAAAAAAAGGACATGGAAAGGAGATATTGAAGGAGATACAGCTTCAAGAGGAAACTATGGAAGCTGAGATCTGGATTTAAGACATCACCTTGGGCCAAGAGAGGAATCCCACCCATGTAATCAGAGAGGGTGAGTTTGCCCCAGCAGTTGAAGAGGGTGGATGTTCCCACCTGATGTTCTGGGAGTGTTTTGCCACCCCAGGGTGCAGAGAGTGTGAAGCACATTCCTCAAGGATTAGGGTGGTTAAGGTAAGCATCTTATAGGTCTGAGAGGGGTACACCCCTCCCCCTTGGATTAGAGAAAGCCAGGTGGTCAACTCGTTGCTCTGAGAGGGTTGAGCCTGTATGCCAAAGGTTAGGGGAAATGTTTTCTTCACCTCACTGTACTAGGGGGCCTAAGACTCTAACCCAAAGATTGGGTAAGGTGTGGCAATCACCTCAATACTCTTGGAGGGTGATGTCTGGAGCTTGGTTGACACCCAGATGCTTGATGAGGGTAGAACCAAGAAAATGGCCATTGGGCAAACCTGTGGAAAGGGTGGGTTCCCATGTGGCCCAAAGGAGAAGAAACCATTGTCTTAAGAATGACTCTCAGACTTTGAAATCGAATAGTGGATGCCCTTCAGATTTACTAAACTGTAGAGGACCATGACTCATGTTTAACCTCCCTATTTCTTCTTATGGAAATGAAAATGTTTATCCTTAGTCTTTCCATTTGTGTATTGGAAGCAGTTAAATAGTTTTGTAATTTCAGAAGTCTACAGCAGATGAAATATTGCCTCAAGATGAACTGTATTTCTTCAAACTGATTATGATATAATTTTGTACTTGCATTGTTACTGATTTAAGAGTTTTTTGAACATTGTAATGCATTTTTGGAATTCAGAGGGTGGAGTATATCTGTTT
>JAQZBX010049329.1:0-19946 GCA_029593785.1 Cabassous unicinctus | reverse complement strand
GGGGCTCTATCCACTGAGCCACACCCGCTTCCCTCTAATGTATTTTTAATCTTATCTATTGTGTCTTTCATTCCCATAAGGTCTGTTACTTTTCTTTGCAACTTTCAAATTGTTCTTTATGCTCACCCAGTGTCGTCTTAATATCCTTTGTTTCTTTAGTCATATTTTCTTTAAATTCTTTGAATTGGTTTAAGAGAGTTGTGTGATTATCACTGATTAATTGTCTTAAATCCTGTATCTCTTCAGGATATTGGGTTTGTTCCTTTGGTTGGGCCATCTCTTCCTGTTTCCTAGTATGGCTTGTAATTTTTTGTTCATGTCTTGGCATCTGAATATGTTGGTGAATCTACTCTGATGTCCCTCTTACCTATTTTTTTTACTCCCTCTTACCTATTTTTTTTTTTTTTACTCCCTCTTACCTATTTTTTTTTTTTTTACTCCCTCTTACCTATTTTGTTTTTTTCAGCTTTTGTTTGATATTTGGTTCAACTTATTCTAAGTCTTTACAATTGCCCTGCTTATCAAAATCGGGCCAAGGACTCACTAATGGGGTGCTGATATCTCCCAGATACAGAGAGAACAGACAAGTTTTTGTCCATGTAATTTCCATATTGGCCAGTAGATGGCACTCGTCATCACATCTTTCCATGAAGGTGTTTCAGCCTTGGCTTTTCTGTGTTCCTGTGTTGAATCTCCAGAGCAGAGATTCAAAGCAGGCTCTGCTGCCCAAATTCACTGAAGAAAAGCCATCCGACTCCCCCTCCTTTTTCTCTTGAAACAGCTGACAGGGAGGAAGATGTCTGCTCCCCTCTCAGTTGGCTGCAGTGAGCTAAGGGTTTTACCCCTGCTTAATATCTTGGGGTGGGGGGAAGGGGAGCCCTTCCTGGCTGCAGTAGGGGCTTGGTAACTCACATTTGTTGTTTCGGGTTCTTTGTCTCTCTGTCCCTCACCTTCCTGGGAGTTGTGTAGCACTGTCCTGGTCTGCTGACCCCCAAACCAGGTCCTTCAGACAGTTTTTGTCTCTCTGTTGTTTTTGTGAGAGCAGTGAGCCCAGCCTGTTAGTTTGATACCATCTTCCCACAATCCTCCAGTTCTTCTTATTTTTAAAAATAGTCTTAACCCATGTCTACTTCTGTTTTATGTTTACTGAATATAGTGCCTAGGAACCTCTTTTGAAAAAATGTAGGCATTTTACTATAAAACTTACTCCCTGTGATCAAGCAGGATTTTGAATGGTGAAATGCTGATATGAATTAAAGAAAATGGTAACAACAAAAAGACGAACAACTCAAATAAAAAAGGGTAAAAGACTTAGACATCTCTCCAAAGAAGATATACAAATGGCCAGAAAACGCATGATAAGATGCTCAGCGTCATTAACCATCAGGGAAATGCAACTCAAACCACAACAAGGTACTACACCCATTAGAATAGCTGCTATTTTTTAAAAAATGGAAAATAACAAGTGTTGGAGAGGATGCAGAGAGATCATTTGTTGCTGGTGGCAATGTAAAATGGTGCAGCTGTTGTGAAAGACATTTGGTGGTTTCTCAGAAGAAAGCTGAATATAAAACTATCATATGACCTGGCATTCTCACTGCTAGATATATACCCAGAATAACTGAAAGCAGGGAGGGATTCAACAGATATTTGCTCACCAATGTTCAAAGTGGCATTGTTCACAGTTGCCACAAGATGGAAGCAACCCAAGGGTCCAGCAACTGATGAATAGATAGATAAAATATAGTATATACATACAGTAGAATATTACTCAGCCATAAAAAGGAATGCAATCCTGATACATGCTGCAACATGGATGAACCTTCCGTGTTGACATCGTGTTCAGACACAAAAGGCAGAGTAATAAAGCCAGACACAAAAGGACAAGCATTGTATGATCTCACTGACTTTAAACAGTTAGAATAAGCAAACTCATTAGGCCAGAATGTAGGATAGAGGTTATCAGGGTATGGGATGGAGATAGGGAATGAGAAGGTAAGACTTAAAGTGTACGGGGTTTCTGTTTGGAATGATGGAAATGTTTAGGTAATGGATGGTGGTGATGGTAGCACAACATAGTGAACACAATTAACGGCACTGAACTATGTATCTGAAGAAGATTAAAAGGGGAAATGTTAGCTTGTATATATGGTAACAGAATAAAAAATTAAAAATCCATGGAACTGTACTACGCAGTGAACCCTAAGTTAAACCATGGGCTTTGATTAATACTACCATTATAAGAATGTTCTGTCATAAATTGTAGCGAATGTTCCACACCAAAGCAAGGTATTGGTGGTGGGTGGTGTATGGAAATCCTATATTTTATGCATGATTGTTCTGTAAATACGCAACTTCTCTAATAAAGGGGAAAAAAAGAATTAAATAAGGTGGAAGAGGAAAGGAAAGAGAGTTGCAACTGGTGAGAAATGGAATAATGGTATAGCACCAAGAAGTGACACTAAGTCTAGCAACTTGGGTAAGATAAAGATTTTCTTCCCACGCCCCTGCCCTGTCTGCCCTTATTTTGACATCTTTGTGAGGGGGAAGCCAAGCAAGTTATCAAAGAGTATAGTGTGGAGGGAAGAACACTGCCCAGAGGGGGCGAGGCCTGCAGACCTGCTCAGCCCCTAACCCTGCGGTAGAGGTTGGGGTTGTTAATAATAATAATGAGACAGTATCCTTTATTGAACTTGTACAAAATCCTCTTCGTGTACATTTTCAGGGAATTCTCGGGTACACAGAAAAGTCCTGAGGCCAGTTCTGAGGCACAGTCACTTTCCCCAGTCACAGAGCTAGGAAGTGGCCGAGTCAGGAATTGAGCCCAGGTAATCCTACTCTCCTGCCCTCCTCCAGCTCTTAGCGTCTGTACCAGGGGCAGCTAAGGCTATCTGCCATGTGGAGGTGCCTGTCGGGGTGTTTATGTCAGCAATTTGTTGTACTCAAAATAAATTCTTTTACCCATACAAGTTCAATGAATAAACAGAATTGGTTTCTGGTGGATTTTAAATCAGACCATATCAAGGAGGCCCTGTGGCGTGGTAGCAAGGCTTACGTTTGAGGGGTGAGCAGAGTAGCCCGCCAGCCAGCCCGGAATAGGGACCGTGGTGTTGAGATGCTGAGGAAGTGAGGTCCCAGAGGTCACTGCTCAACTGTGTCAAACACTGCTGAGCCTTCAGAGAAAGTGAGAACCCGAAAGCCCCATGCTGTGGAGCAGTGAGAAGGCAGGTTGCCTCACCTGTCTGGAATCCCATCACTCATTTCATTCTGTTTTCAGAGCAGTTGTTCTCTAATCTTGTCCTCAGTTTTGGGACCTGTACCCTCCTTTGGACCACTTTCTGCATTCCCTACTATGTACAGCTCATGTGTAGTCCTTCCTCGCTGAGCTTAACCACTTGATTGTTAAATGAAGATGAAGATGCATTTATGTTAACTAGCCAAGTCTTTCCTAGACCTGGTTGTCTAAACCAATCAATCAATCAATCTGCAGTTGTAATCGTGACTTTTGCCTTTCGACATAGTTCCGCTGCATCTGAGAGCTGATGTAATTTTCTTAAACACTTGTTTTTAATTATGAGATATTCCAGTCATGCATTCTGATGGCTGGAAGAGTGAATTAATAGTAGTGTAATCACCCTGGAGACGCTGATGTTTCAGGGAGCTGGCACTGAGGTAAGGCTGCACAGCTCTGTGGAATGACAAGTGAGTGACTCTGCTGCTCACGTCACCTGTTCTTCTCACTGTCTCTGTTTTCTCTCCTAGGAAGCAAATGGAAGACTGCTGTGACCCCGCCCACCTCTTTGCCATGACTAAACTGAATTCCCCAATGGGGAAGAGCATGTGGTATGATGGGGAGTTTTTATACTCATTCACCATTGACAATTCAACCTATTCTCTCTTCCCCCAGGTTGGTATATTGTTTGTTGCCTTTTGTTGAGATTTCTCATATTTCTTGATATCTCAAACAGAAAAGATAATTGTCTGCCTAATCAGTTGGATCTCTGTTTCATCTCTTTTCTTCTCTTCTTAATTTTAAGTGTTTTTCTTTATATCTGTCTTTTTTTTTAAGATTTATTTTATTTATTTCTCCCCCCACCCCACCTTTGTTTTGTGCTCGCTGTCTGCTCTCTGTGTCTGCTTCTGATCCTGGGACCTTCTGGAGTGGGAGAGAGGCACTCAATCTCTTGCGCCACCTCAGCTCCCTGGTCTGCTGCGTCTCTTATTGTCTCTCCTCTGTGTCTCTTTTTGTTGCATCATCTTGCTGTGCCAGCTCTCCTGTGTGGGCCAGCTCTCCTGTGTGCCCAGCACTCTGCATGGGCCAGCTCTCCACTCAGGCCAGCTCGCCATGTGGGCCAGCTTGCCTTTCACCGGAGGCCCCAGGAATCAAACCCTGGAACTCCTGTATGGTAGGTGGGAGCCCAATCACTTGAGCCACGTCTGTTTCCCTTTATCTGTCATTTTTTCATGAAGAAATCACAAGATCTTTTCATGCAAGGGAGGAAATAGGGTATTATAGAGGACTGGGGAAGCAAGCAGAGAATGGGGAGTGGAGGTGGCTCAAGGATTAGGAAAAAAAGAGATGTTCCTGGTGCTTCCTTAAAAAGAAGACAAGCAGACAGTGAGGGAAGGGAAGAAATAAATAAACACAAAGAAATAAATCTTTAAAAAAAAGCAGAGACTGGTCAGGGAATTGTTGAATCCCAGTGTTTTGAGGATGGCTGTGGAATGATCTTAAGGATGTGTCATACTGGAATGTTTTCTTAAAACTCCTGGTGTTCTAAGTGAGTGGGGCACCATGTGGTCAGAAATATGCTTCTTACAGCTTTTGAATGATGACCCTGTGGTTGGACTACTTCTACGAAGTGGGAGAGTGGTGGATATGGTGGAAAAGTATTCAATTTGACCACTTCTGAAGTATCTAAATCAAGCTTTGCTTACTTAGTGTTTTTCTTCTTGGCTTCCTGAGCATTGAAATAAAATGCTTTACTAAAATATATCCAGTCAGCAAGGGGGGGGCGGAAATATTTGCCCTAGGGAGCCCAACTTAGGGCGAGAGGAGATCTTAGGTGAAATCACCCATAGGGGAAAAATGAGGAAGGAATCTTGGTCTCCCCAAGTTTTCTAGCCACTCTTGGTTTGGCTGGATGATTGTGTAGAGAGAGAATCCAGGGTCAGAGCTGAAAAATGAGACTGAATCTGTCATGAATCTAATAGCCAGAGTTTTTAAAGGAGGGGTCCCGCAGAGCTGAGGCACAGGCCCTAGCAGATCCAAATTCGCACATGGTATAAAATACCTGTATTTTCTGACTCATCTCATTAGGTGTTTTAGTCTAATTTAATCATTGTCAAGTGTAATGATAAGATTTTGAGTTTTAAATAGGAAATAGAAAGTTTAATTTATTGCTAGCATCCATGTACTTCCTCTCCTTCATTTGTCTTTGGGGGCCTTCCTAGTGTCATATGAAATGACTGAGTCACAGAATGTGGGATTTGCTTTTGTCTCCATCCTACTGAGTGCCATGGATAAGTCACCTTTTGAGGCTCAGCTTCTCATCTGTAAAAGAAGAGAGCAGCACGTGTCCTGTCTCCTTCACGTAGCTGTGGTGAGGATCCCACTAGATAAGCATGTTAGTGTACTTTGTAAACCAGGAAGCTTTATGTAAATGTTGTCCTGGTTCTACATTACATCCTTAGTCTGAGAAATGAAGAATATAATTGTATTAGTCAGTGTTTAAGGCAGGGGACAAAACCCTCCCTAAATATTTTTGGCAGAAAGATACCTAATACAGGGGATTCGGCACTTTAAAAAACCATTGAAGAATGGAGCAGTGGAAGTCGGTTGGTGCTCCTGGAATTATGGAGTTCAGAACCTCCTGCCTTATCTGTGGTCTAGGGATCAGGAAGTTCCAGCCTCCACTGCCAGTAGCACGGCCATCACGGCCTCCAACAGAAAGGTGGTTCTAACACTGGCTCCTTCCAAATGTCCCTCACGTGCAACTAATAGGTGAACATTAATTTGTATCCAGAATGCTGGCTGCGAAGAAGTCCAAGAGGGGTGGTGTTTTTTTTGTTTTGTTTTTTAACTTTCTAGGTTTTGAGCAAGTCAACCCGCAGTTTCCTTTCTACGCAAAAGCTGATACCAACTAGCTATGAAAAGAAGAAGAGATAAGGAGAAGCTTATCAAGTAGAAACACTATGAAGGAAAATCAAAATAGTGTTTTTATAGATGAGGACTTTCAGTCGCACTAACTGGCTTCCAACTTTGTTCTAGAAAATAGATTTGAAAGAAAGAGATGTTTAAGGAAACACAAGCCAGCCACTCAACTTATCTGATAGTTGCAGCAGTAAGATACATACACATGAATTCTGTGCCTGTTTGTTCCAGTTACAAAACCAAGGAAACTTCCCTGAATAATAAAGAAAAAAAAGTTTTTTCCCCAGGGACCAGAGGTCATTACTTCATTGTGTGTGTACAGTCATTACAAAGGGCTCAGCCAGTGCAGTGAGTAAATTTTTTTTTCCAGCTATGCATGTACTTTTCTGCTGAGATTCTGAAATGACTAACTAAATCCATAGAAATCCTGGGAAATCAGTTTGCATCACAAAAAGGAAGGTTATTTCCCGCTCCTGTTTTTATTTCTTAGTGAAGTGTTTCTCGCTTGTTATCAGGAAACTAAGGTGCCAGTTAATTGATGTGCTTCATTCATGCTCCCTGTGGAGGAACTGGCAGGGATTATGCAGAAATTCAGGCGAGTGGGCTGGCTTCAGTGTTGCCAGCGAGAACAAAGCATCCCTCCTTTCTCTGAGTTTCAGTAAAATAATGCCACGTTGCTCATTCTCCAGCTCAGATTATACATCTGTTCCTTTATACTTTTCTCCTAAATGCGCAATAAATATTAACCACCATTATGATTGTTATTATTCCTTTGCCTACTTTTATCCCATTTTTTTGGAGGTGAAATACAACACAGAAGATGCCCTGTGTGTTGTGAAATGTTAGCAGGCCCCAGTCAGGACTGCATCCCTAGGAGGGTATAGTTGGATGCCACGTGGAAATGCCACGTTGGTTCTCCTTAATTACAATCAGTGGCATCTCTTTTGGTCCTCCCACAACTTCCCATTGCTTTATTATCAACTTATTCAATTCTGCCTCATGTAACAGTAATATACATAACTACATAGCTACATCTTACCATTACCTACAAGTCCTTTCTCCCTATTTCAGTGCCATTTTCTGGGGAACAAGAACAGTTTCTCATCTTTGTACCCAGTGCAGTGCTTCCCACTGAATGTATATGCCCATTTCCGGCTTTTTGTGTTTGCTGAGGGGTTCTCTGTCTGTGTCCCCACGTGGGCTGGACCACTGCATTACCCTTTATGAACTGTAGGAGACCAAGCATGGTGTTTTGTTGCACCTGTTTCCAAATGGCTCTATAATTTTGGTGAAATAGTTGTTGAGTATTATTAGGCATGAAGGGCAGAATTTTAAACCTCACATGGGTTCTTTAGGATCTGTAGTGTGTGTGTGTGTCTGTGTGTCTGTGTGTGTAGCTGTTGGCCAATTTAATGTAATTATGAATTCCAAAAATATAATTGGATCATGCTTGTAAACTGATCTGTTAGTCTGGGCATGATTAAGTTATGATTAGGGCGTTGACTAGGCCATGTCAGTAGGGCGTTGAGCCCCACCCCATGGTGGGTGGGGGAATTGAATATAAAAAGCATGGCAAAGGACAGTTGAAACAGTTTTTGAGAAGCAGTTTTGATGTTGGAAAGAAGGTCCCAGGAGAAGAGAAGCGAGCCGTTTGCCTGGTTGTCTACAACTGACCTTGTGGAGGAAACAGGAGCTAAGCCTGGAGAGAAATGCAGCCCCAGGAAGAGAGGAACCCAAGAAGCCTGAACCCTGGCAACTGTTGGCAGCTGTCTTGCTCCAACACGTGGCAATGCACTTTGGTGAGAGAAGAAACTTAACGCTTTATGGCCTGGTATCTGTGGACTTCTACCCCAAATAAATACCCTTTATAAAGACCAACCCATTTTTGGTATTTCACAATAGCATCCCTTTGGCTGACTAATACAGAATTTGGTATCGAGGAATGGGGAAGTGCTTTTGCATATACCAAAATGTTGGAATGGTTTTATAAATGGGTAAGGGGTATTTTTTGGAGGAATTGTGACATGCTTGATGGAAAAGGCCTAGATCACTTTGAAGAGACTGTTGATAGCAATATGGACGCTAAAGAGACTTTCTATGATGCCTTAGAAGTAAATGATGAAACTATTATTGGAAACTGGAGGAAAGGCGATCCATGTTTTAAAGTTGCGGAGAACTTAGCAAGATTAACTCCTGGTGTTATGTAGAAGACAGAATTTGAAAATGGCGAACCAGAGCATTTAGCTGAAGAACTTTCCAAGGTAAACTCAGAGAATGTGGCTTGGCTTCTCCTTGCAGCTTATAGCAAAATACTAGATGAGGGAAATACACTAAGGACTGAACTTTTGGGCACAAAGGAAACAGAAACTGATTCCAGAACTTCCAAGTTTCTGGAAATCAGATTCCCAGATGAAAATGCCCTATTTGAAGACTTTACTAAACCTGGAACTCGTAACTCAGAATTGAAGATGCAGTTATCTCAGAAAGACTTGTGGAAAGTCTTACTGTCTGATGGCTTGGACCCCTGCTTCCTGCATGCTAAACCAACAAAGTTTTTGAGAGAGCTGTATGAACAAAACCACTGTCAGCTTGGACAAAAGAGGACATGGAAAGGAGAGACTGAAGGAGAAACAGGTTTAAGAAGAAAACCGTGGAAGCAGAGATCTGGGATTAAGACATCTCCTTGGGCCAAGAGAGGAACCCCACCCATATGTTTAGAGAGGGTGAGTTTCCCCCAGCAGTTGAAGAGGGTGGATGTCCCCACCCGATGTTCTGGGAGAGTTTTGCCACCCCAGAGTGCAGGGAGGGTGGAGCACATTCCTCAAAGATTAGGGCAGTTAAGGTCAACACCCCATAGGTCTGAGAGGGGTGTACCTGTCCCCCATGGATTAGAGAAGGCCAGGTGGTCAACCCATTGCTCTGAGAGGGTTGAACCTATATTCCAAAGGTTAGGGGGAATGTTGTCTTCACCTCACTATACTGGGGGGGCTAAGACTCTAACCCAAAGATTGGGTAAGGTGTGGCAATCACCCCAACACTCTTGGAGGGTGAGGTCTGGAGCTTGGTCGACACCCAGATGCTTGATGAGGGTGGAACCAAGAAAATGGCCGTTGGGCAAGCCTCTGGAAACCGTGGATTCCCATGTGGCCCCAAGGAGAAGAATCCATCATCTTAAGAATGACTCTCAGGGAAGCGGGTGTGGCTCAATCGATGGGGCTCCCGTTGTGAGGGCAGGCCAGCCTGGGGTGCGGTGGGCTGATGCAGCAAGACCTCACAGCAGGAGGGAGATAGGCAGACACAGGAGAAGCACACAGCGAATGGACACAGCAACACAAGCAGCAAGGGGGGGATAAATAAATAAATAAATCTTTAAAAAAAAAAAAAAGAATGACTCTCAGACTTTGAAATCGAATGGAGGATGCCCTGCACTTTTCCTGAACTGTAGAGGATCCATGACTCATGTTTAACATCCCAATTTCTCCTTATGATATTGAAAATGTTTATCCTTTGTCTTTCCATTTGTGCATTGGAAGCAGTTCAATCGTTTTGTAAGTTTCAGAGGTCTATAGCAGATGGGTCTTTGCCTCAAGATGAACTGTATTTCTTTAAAATGATTATGATATGATTTTGTAGTTGAATTGTTACTGATTTAAGGTTTTTTGAATATTGTAATGTATTTTTGGAATTCCGAGGGTGGAGTGTAGCCGTTGGCCAATTTAATGTAATTATGAATTCCAAAAATATAATTGGATCATGCTTGTAAACTGATCTGTTAATCTGGGCATGATTAAGTTATGATTAGGGCGTTGACTGGGCCACGTCAGTAGGGCGTTGAGCCCCATCCCATGGTGGGTGGGGGAATCGAATATAAAAAGCATGGCAAAGGACAGTTGAAGCAGTTTTTGAGAAGCAGTTTTGATGTTGGAAAGAAGAGAAGCGAGCCATTCGCCTGATCGTCTACAGCTGACCTTGTGGAGGAAACAGGAACTAAGCCTGGAGAGAAATGCAGCCCCAGGAAGAGAGGAACCCAAGAAGCCTGAACCCTGGCAAACGTTGGCAGCTGACTTGCTCCAACACGTGGCAATGAACTTTGGTGAGAGAAGAAACTTAACGCTTTATGGCCTGGTATCTGTGGACTTCTACCCCAAATAAATACCCTTTATAAAGACTAACCCATTTTTGGTATTTCACATTAGCACCCCTTTGGCTGACTAATACAGTGTGTTTGGAGGGGACGGTGTGATGGAAAGTGTTCCCGCTTTGGGAGGACCCCAGGTTGGTTCAGCTTCTTCCTTCTTAGCCAGTAGCTGCCCCTTGTATGCCAGCATGGTCTAGGGCTTGGAAGTATTATTGAGGAAACTCTATTTTGGCCTAAATAAAAGCATAAATTTGCTTGGAAATGGATGAGAGAGTGCCAGGAATGTTAAAAACTACACATGTGCTGATACAATCTGAAAAATATTTCCTTTTGGTGTAATAAAACATGGTTGTCTGAACCTTCTCTTACAGCGTGCTGAATAGTCATGTGATATAAATAAAAAGCTTAGGCTGATCATTACTCCTCAGAATATTTACCCAAGGCCTCCTCAAAATATTTACTCAAACCCTCATGTATAGAATCAGAGAACATCATCATGTCCTCCTGCATAGACATTTCCAGCCCCTCCCACCTGCCATGGGTTTCCTGCCGCGTTCCACTCAGCCTGGACCCCCAGTGCCCTTGGCCCATGGGAAACTCAGCACGACATTTTGAAGCAGTTGTCACAATGGCCCTGTTAAAATGCAAATACACAATTTTTCTTTTCCTTCACAAAACTGTGCTTAATCGATTCCTCTGAGCCCCTGGATATCCCTAAGTCTCACACCAATTTTCTTTTCCCTAATGACATTTATCATAGTATATAATCTATAGCACGATGGTTGCTTGCCTTTTCAGTTATCAACTCTATGATGATCATTTTCCCAACCATATACCTTTTGGGCTGGAAGGAAATGAAGGGTATTAATGTTTGATGGGTGGAGAGCCTTGCCAAGCCCATTAGGCTTGTGTTTGACTGTTTCATAACAGAAACCTGACTTAGACACTTAACCCAGTAGTTGCTTCTTTATCTCCAGTGATAATGAATTAGAGGGTGGGAAGTGCAGGGCGGGATGCTGGCTATGCAGTAATCTCATGCGCTTCCTGCTTGACTGTCCTTAGCTGATGGCCAAGGAACCTCCTGATTTAGGTTCGTGACCCCAGCAGAAAGGAGGAAAAGAGAAGAACCAGGGGCAGACTCCTGCTGATGGGTCACAGAGCACAGTGTCACATGAGGGTGTTTAGTGGCAAGACTGCCTGGGTAGTTCAGCCTTTCAGCTCCAGGCCAGTTTCCTGAATGTGGCAAACCATAATTTCTGCCTCAGTTTCCTCATGTTATCTCACTCTTTTCTTACAGCAATGCTATATGGTTATTTTTGTCTCCACTTCCTGGATGCACCCAATGCTGAGAGTAGTTAGTTAAACAACTTATCCAGGGTTCCCGAGCTGGAACATGGACGACGGGCTGGGATGCAAACGAGCCCTATCTGATTTCAAGGCCTGTGTTGTTTTTGTGTTGTCTTGTTTTTCTTAAAAAGAGACAGATTCTAGTGGGTTCATTGTTCGTTTTTTATCATTCACTTCGAAGTCCTTAAAAATCCCTTTTAAGGTGTTTTACTTCACTTGTAGGAATACCCACAGAAGAAATGGAGAATTTCTCTTGCAGCTGTTTGGGAGAAAACATAGAATGTAAATATGTGGGCCATAGGACCTATAAAATCACAGGAGTTTCCCTCTGGTTTTGGCTTTGAGCTCCCTAAGTGACACAAATTGAAAAAGAGAGGAAAAGAGACCAGTTACATTATTTTCATTTCTGTAAAGGAGGAAACCAGGTTCTCCAAGAGAGACGAAAATTATTCTTTGCACATTGCTTCTTTATTATGGGATTTCAAACTATGGGTCCACTATCATTAAATAATGTAGGTAATTTACCCAAATGCCAAAGTTAGGAAACTATACAGGGAATAGAGTCTAAAGATATGAGTTCTAGACCTGGTCCTTTCTATGATGACACTTATGATACCAGGCAGACCACATGATCGTTTTCACCCTGAATATTATCTGATCTTCATTGTCAGTGTTATGAGAAGCAAAGTTAAAATGATATTATGGGTGTAAAAGTGCTTTATAATGAATGCACTATACAAATATATGGTAATATAATTACTATTACTATCTGTGTAAATCTTCATGGCACTCAAACATTTCCTTGGCATTTGGTAATACCAGGAACTGATTTATTTAAAAAAAAAAAAAGCACTAGAAAAGAAAATCAATTTTACAGGCCAATGAATGGTGAGAACAAATAAATCTGTTTAGTCTGAGATTTAAGGACATATAAAGTAGCAAATGCTACAGATTACCAATTTTCTACATCTGTCATTATAGTTGGATAACAATCAAGATAAACTAGAGGTGCAAATGAAGTAAGTTATTAATTTCCAGTGACTTATCCACTCTTCTTCAAATTGCTCTGAAAATGAGAAGATGAGGAGAGTGGGTCAGCATGTATTTCCAAATATCTATCTTTGTAGGGAAAGAAAAAGAAATGGTTAGCAGGGAGGTAATACAATGGAGTAAACCCACAGCATAGCTGTAAGAGGTCTTGTTTTCCAAATTTAGAAATAATTAAAAATTAAGATCTTTTTCAAATGAAAATTCACAGGATGTCTATGGTTGAGAATAAAATGAAACATAAATGTCAGGAGTGATCTGTATTGCATGGTGAGATCATTCTAAAGTATTTGACAGCATGTAAAGTTTAGTACAAAGACTGATTATGGCTCAGGCTTCTAGCTTCCCAGGAACAACTGAAAAAATGCACGACACCAATTACTACTAAGTCATATCTCATCCCTTAAGTCTGACGGGAAGTGATAAACTTTCCCCAAAGGATGTTAATGTTCCATGTAACATTTTCTCCTTAGGTTTGGTGACATAATTGTGTGTGTGTATTTGTTTTTTTGTATAAGAAGCTGGTGTGTGTGTGTGTGTGTGTGTGTGTGTGTGTATTTTTTTTTTTATCTGCTGCTAGTAAAGGTCCAGGGGAAGAAAGGAATTTCCATCCTATTTTGATTTAATTTTGAGCATTCATTTGGGAAGCTGGAAGCTTCTGTTTCATTTCTGCTATTAATATGCTCATTAGCATTTCTTAACTCTATCAGGGGTCTCTTAAATGCATAAAGTTGCATTCAATTAACTTAGAGAGAGGTAACCATATCAATACTGAATTTTCTCTGGCTTAATTAATTTGGTCAGGGAATAAAGAAATACAAATGAGCTCAGAGGATGTCTTCTTAATGTTTGTGTGAGTTCAAATGAATTCACTAGCTCACGTCCGCTAACTGGCCTTGCCATCCTTGGTCTCTTGCGAGTTGGCTTATTGTCCTTGTCACCACTCATGACTCTGCTAACCATAACCTTGTCGTCTGCAGGGTTCAGGACACCCCGGTAGATCAGAGGGACCAGTCCTAAAGCTAAACTTGCCCACCAGGATGGGGCAAGCATTGGGGTGGGGGTAGGACGCGGGAGTGATCCTAGCTGTGAGGGCAGAAAGGACGTCCAGTCAGTAGCCTGAAAGGAGGATTTAAAGTCTCGCCACAGGCAACTGTTGGCAACATCCAGAAGTTAATGAGGAGTAACGTGGTGCGCTAGGAGTGTGCAGAACTCAGAGGTGGAAAATGGGGGAGGGTGGAGTTACCCCTGAGATACAGCTAAAATAACAATCGCCCCAACTTCCCAGCCTCGAGGCTGGAGGCTTCTGGCAAATGGCAGCTTCCAAGGAGTGTGGACTAGAAGAAGGCAGGGCCTTCTAGAGGCTTTGCAAGTGAGCCTTTTATCCAGGCAGGGATTCAAGTAAACAAATGTGCGTCCCCAGCATTACAGTACAAACTAGAGACTGTCTTTGAGAACAGTAAAGCACAGTTACAGAAGTGGGTATGGGTTGGTTGTCAGGAGTCTGGAAGGACAGCCTAGGACTATGTTTTAAAAATAAGACAGAAGCCAAGCTACCAGAACTATTCCTCAGAGCCAGGGTCAGAAGAGTGCTGGTATAACTGGATGAGGATTCCCACAGCTATGGGTCACCATACCCAGAAGCTCTCTGCCAAAGGCCAGGACTGGCCTCCATGTCCCAGGGCTCAGTGTGAACCTGCAGTGGTCCCAGATGTGGCCTCAGGATGTACACAGAGACTGAACCTTTAAGCAATAAAGCCATAGAATTTTTCAGGCAAAAACGTTAGGTCGAGCCCTGTGGAGGCACTCAGTGCAGAGGGAGCAGAAACGAAGTGAAGGAGAGAATTAGGACAAATTATTAATTAAGAAATTAGCAGCTTGTCAGAAAAATAGGTGAGTGGATAAGTTTAGCGGAGAAATTTAGGATAGATGGGGTGTAGGTCAAGATCGGTTCAGTGTAAATGAAATAAAAGTGCTTTTTGAGGATAAGAGAACATTTTATCCTCCGAAAAACTATTATACAGTTATGGATCGGGCTAAAGGGCATTTTGATATTTGTGAAGCTCGTCTCTCATGTACATTCCTTACTTTCCACCGCTGCCTCTTCCATGCTATTCCAAGCAGCAGTGTCATTGCACCTAGAGGTCTGTGATGGTCCTTCAGCTGGGCATCTTGTATCTAGCCTGGCCTTCTCTCCAGTCCATATTCCACACCGCTGCCTGAATCATTTTTCTCAAATGCCGCTCAGACAATGTCTTCCTTCTACCTACAGCCCTTGATTGGCTTCCCGTTGGTTTTAAGAGAAAGACAAACTCTGCCTGGTCTGGTCCCTCCCCACAGCGCTCAGCATCAGTCTCCAAAACGTGCCTTCTCACTCTTGACACTTTGCACCACTGGGCTGCTCAGCTCCTCATCAACCTTATGCTCCCCCTTCCTGTAGCGCTTGTCTGCGCTTTATCTGGAAGACGCTCACCCTTCCTTACCCAGGTAACCCATGCTCATGCCTTAGAGCCCGCTTGTCGCGTCCTCAAGGGGACCGTCCTTGACTCTGCGTCCCTGTCTTACGTTCTTTCATGGCTCCTTGCACCTCTCACTTGCACCTTCATGTGCAGCTGTGAATGTTAGAGTCATGGTTCTCTCTTCCTCACAAGCTGGGAAGCTTCCTGGGACAGTTTAATTTTAGGGACCAGAGGGCTGTTGTATCTCAATTCTTAGTATGATTGATGGAACATAGTAGTCAGTCAATAAATTTTATTGGAATGAATGAATGATTGAATGGATCTGCTTGGTTTATGATTTATAGCCAACAACTATAATCCTTATAGACCCCAGAGACCATGCTTTGGTGTAAATATAATGAGATTTGCAGGTCATTTTCAGAGAGTGGAGGGGGAAATGCTTGCATGGAAGCAGTCAGCTTGGGAAACCTCAGAATGGCTAAGACTGAAGCCTTTAGGAGAAGACAGCGCTGTAACGAGCCCCAGCTGTTACTGTGACCGGGTTGCTCTTCTCTGGCTATAGATCCATATAGGGTCTCAGGTATTACAAGGAAATCAATCTTATGCGACACCAAGAAATTGCTGCTCTTGCTCATGATTTAAAATCACTGTCAGGGTGTCAGCTTGGCCTGACTCTGCCTGGTCCCCAGTCAGAATGAAATGTGGGAAAGCAGTGACAGAGTGAAAAGAGGGTGTGAGTCCTGGGCCTCTTCCCTGCCACGAGCTGGCAGCCCCAGGTGTCAGGGCCCTGCGTGGAGGCCCTGTCCCTCCTTTTCTTCTAACCATTAGAGTCCTGCACCAGTTTCCCCACAAAATGAATGAGTGGTATTTGTATTTGGAAGTCACTGCTGCTGTACTGCCACCATCTTTTAAATTAACATACTGCCAACCTGCTTGTTTTCAACTTACCTTGGCTCTGCTGCTGGAGGAAAACATTTTTTAGTCTCTGTAACCCTGTCAGCCAGTATGTTTAGGAAACAAGCCAGACGATAGAGCTCTCAAACAACCTCATCCTAGAGACAAGCATAACTTTTTAACCCCTTGGAACACAAAACGGGAAAAAGGTTTCAGCCAGATTGTAATGCTAGACCAAGTATATAACGCAGGCAGTTAGAATAATCTCTTTTGACTTGGAGTAGTGACTTTTCTGGAAATTAGTAGTGGACATAAATTAAGCTCCTTAGATATCTTTTTCAGATTGTAATCACATTTCAAGGAAATGGCCTTGTAAAAGAAATAGATGTATGCTCTGCAATATTCAGAAGAAAGAACCTAACCAATCAAAAATTTTAAAAATAAACTGAAGTCATTGAGTTCTTAAGGCATTTCATAATTCACTGCTGACATTTTGCATCATGAACAAACAGAGGTAAGAAAGGATTTAGAAGATGCAGATTTGGATTTAGGGAAATAAACAGTTGGGATGAGCATTTATAAGACATGAAATGAGGGCGAGGAAATCTTGGGGGTAAAAAGCAAACTGTTATCATATTAATAAAAATAATGATAATAAAATGTCACAGACTATGTTGTATCTTTATAAAGAGAGTACCTGAAGGAAACATTTTGTGTTAGAGAATTTATTATACCATGGTGATCTCGGTGTATAGAAATATGCTTTCTCTTTTCCAGATGGTTGAGAGAACATGCATAAAGGACACTGGAGGGTGCAGAGCATAGAGGGACAGCGAAGATATGTATGGGCACGAGGTCACTGGGAAAATTGTATAAAACAGGGAAGAGACCAGACCAATGTGGCTACTGGAGTTTTCATACTTTATAGGGTAATAATAGGTATTATTTATTGAGGGGTTTGTAAGTGCCCGGCTTGGTGCTTTTTATTAGTATCATCTTACCTAGTTCTGTATGGAGGTAGTTTTTATATTTCCCCCTGTTTTATAGATGACGAAGCTGAATCTAAGAGAGGTGCAGTTTCTGTCTCAAGGTCACATAGGAAGTGACAGAGTCCTCTGACTCTGTCATTTGTGTGCTTAACCATTACACTCTCCATGATATGGGGGTCCTTTCCATGGCCTGAGCACTTAGAAGACTGACAAATAATTTAGATATATTTCACATATAATGTAGAGTTTGTATATGTTATTTTTCCATCTGCCTGCTATGTTTTCTTTAATGAAGATGTGCTTGGGAAGTGCTGAGGACTAAAGGAGGCAATCCAGAACTTTCTATCACCAGTGCGTCTCTTGGACTTAGCATTGTTTTGTGTACTTGAAAGGAAATCATTCTAACCTTGAAAACCATCATGTCGACACGAATTTTTTCTCACTGAGTCAGTTAAGGGATATGTGAGCCAAAAGGTCCATCAGAGCCTGTTCACTGAAAAAACAACGAAAGCTTCATTTTTTGAGCTTACCTGTTGGTAAGTCCAAAAAAGAAAAAGAAAAAGTATGTGCATCACTGGAATATGCAGATAACATGGAACTATCCTACTTCATATTAAAGGCTGCCCCAGTTGCAAGAGAGAAGGGTGGCAGTGATGAGTAGGTGCAAGTGAATTTGGCCAAAGAAATAGGCAAAAATATATATTTTAGTAAAGTTTCACATATCTTTCCATATACTAATTGTGACTCCATGGCCAGCACTTCAGGTAAAGCAATGCATATAAAATTCTTATAACTCCTACAAAAATTTCTTAATTCGAAAATATTGCATCTATTTAGGAGAAATTAACTTGAACAAATATTTGTTTTAATTCAGTGTTTTTATTTTAAAATAGAAAGAATAGATACATTTATTTAAATCAATCAGTTTCTGAAAATGTAATGTTTCGGGTCAAATGTGTAGGAAATGTTAATGAAAATTAAATGCATTAGAGTAAATTCACTGAAAAGTGAGTTAATTCTTTTATTTTGTAATTTGTTGGGTTTTGTGGACACATGAAACAGCTCTAGTTTGTTCGAACTTACTGCGTGCCAGACTCTGCTAACGTTTTGCATGTATTATCTGATCAAATAGAAGGCTGCTCTCAGAGTCTCCATTTTACATGTCAAAGCAGAGGCTGCAAGATGACAAGTGGCATGCTCAGGGTCTCACAGCCAGAAACCGGTTCCAGCTGTGATTCCAGGTCAGAATTTGAACTCAGGCTGCAGAAGCCAAAGTCTGTGAACTTAACCATTTAAGCTGCCTTCTCCCTCCGATTGAGTAACACCACAGAATGACCACAGCATCATGAAGCCTCTCCACTGGCATCTTGTGACAAAGCAGGTGGCTTAAGACAGCAGACATTATCGTCTCCCCTCTCGGGAGGCTAGGAGTCTGATGACGGCACCGGCAGGCCCGCGCTCCCTCTGAAACCTGTAGTGAAGACCCCTTCCTTGCCTGCTCTTGCTCCCGGGGTTTGCCGGCGTCCTGGGTGTCCTTGGCTGGTGGATAGGATGAGTAGCCCGGCTCTGCCTTGTCTTCCCTTGCCTGGCCTCTGCCTTCATCCTTGTCAGGACACCAGTCATATTGGATGAGGCCCACCCTAATTCAGTGTGACCTCGTCTTACCTGGTTATACCTGGGAAGACCCAGTGTCCAAACAAGGTCCCACTCACAGATATGGGGAGTTTGGACTCCAGCACATCTTTTTGAGGGACACAAGTCAACCCACAATGCATGATACGCATGGAAGAGCTGGAATGGTCTATAAGGAGATTTTCATTGTGTTTTTCTTATGGAAGTGGATGAACGCTAACTCGGTTGCTACGTTTTTTTGATAGGACCCAGGTTTCTCAGGGTAGGCAGAGAGGAGGTGGGGAAATCGATGCTTTCCTGCACACTGGTGTCAGCGTACCTGGTGCAGTTTTTATGTGGTGAGACATTTGTCATTGGAACCTAAGCTTATCATCTGACTCAGCAATTCCATCTCATGAGAGCACGTGTTTAAGGAAATAATTGGACAGCTGCACAGAGCGATGTGTGTCAGGTCAGTGGCCACGTGAGGAGCTCTCTGTGGACTAGAAACAGCCACCTGGTTGAATAGAGGGCCTGGAAGAGGCTCCTGCATGGTGCTTTCCATAAATTAAGCAAACTTTATGGTCTCATAAGAGGAGGCAATGGAGTGGGCCAAGCCTCCCCCACATCCCCCTTCCTGACCTGTTTATAGCAGTGTTGTTTATCATAGTGAAAAACTGGGAACAACATAAAATATTCAACAGTAAGGACTGGTAAAATTATGAACGGTGGATACTAAGCTGACATTAAAATCATGATGGAAAGGTATCCATAATTTATAGTTAAATAAAAAAGGTTGCAAAAATATTGATAAGATGATTCCGTTTCAGTTAGGAAACAGACAGCCAACAGTTATTTTAAAGAAGAGAGGCCTTAGCAGCAGAAAACTGAGAAATCACTATGAGTAATATCTGAATGTTAGTTAATGTTATTTTTAACAGAAATTGGGGAGACTTTGCCAAAGCCATTCCCAGTGCTTTTTGTCTCTTAGACTCCTGAATGTTTCACTAACTGCCTTATGAAAGGACCAGTTGTTTCATCTGAGCCTGGTATAGAGAAGGGAGACTTTGAATCATTGGTTGAGATGTATTTTTTCATGTATTTCCCTACATCTCCCTGCATAGTGTGAGATTTACTCCCATTTCTTACCTCCTACTCTTTGTGTACATGTAAGACTACCAGAGCCCTGCCTGGATTCTAGAGCAGAACATGCAGACTGGCTACCAGGCATCCAAGCCTGGCCTTCAAGTGTGTTTTGTTTGGCCTTTATTGCTTAAAAATAACATTTGATCTATATTGCCAACTGT
>JAQZBX010049328.1:0-19952 GCA_029593785.1 Cabassous unicinctus | reverse complement strand
AGGGCAGGGAGGGGAATGGCAGTTGTAATACAGGGGCTTTTTCAGGACTTGGGGGTTGTCCTGAGTGACATTGTGGTGACAGATATAGGCCATTTTAGAGCAGTATATACCATGCAGAACTCTGTGGGAGAGAGTGTGACCTGTGATGTGAACTGTAATCTATGCTTAGTGGCAAAGCCCCAGGATATGTATATCCATTGCAGGTTATGTGCCACACTAATGAAAGTGGTTTATGTGAGATGTTATGGGAGGTATGGGATGGGGAGATCATGGGAATCCCTGTAATTTTTGTGTAACACCTATGTAATCTAAGCATCTTTTAAAATATATATGAAAAATAAAGTAAAAGAAAAAAAAGAAAAAAAAGAAAAGAAGACCTAAATAAATGGAAGAACACTTAGTGTTCATGAATTGAAAAAGTAAATATCATTAAGATGTCAATTCTACCCAGATTGTTATACAGATTCAATGCAGTCCTAACAAAAATTTCAACAACCTTTTTTTTTTTTTGCAGAAAAAAAATTATGGTATTTTAAAGGCAAAATTATGTGTAATGTTGTTAAACCAGATCTAGCAACCTGAGACAAAAGCCTATCATGATATATTGGGTAAAGACTACTGAGTTAAATGGAACTTTACTGTGGAGTTTTATGTTGATCTGGCTAGAAAGTTGACTGTGTTTATTATTTGTTGTAGTTATTTATGCTAGAGGCTTACATTTATTATAATTACATTGTTTTTTTTCCCCATGTTTTCTTTGAGCTTCCTAAGAAATTCTCATATAGAATATATATCTTGCAGAAATTTCAGCAATAACCTACTGTTACCATACTGAAGCCATGTTAATTAGCTATTTATGAGTTGAAGAGGAGAGGCATACTATAGTTTTATTATTATATCTCAGTTTTCAAAATTGCTTAGATTTTTTTCATCCTTTAAATGAGGCAGAAATGCAAGAGTGTTGGAGTAGGGTAAAGACCATATCACTCTGTGAGGTAAGACTCTAATAAAGGTTTTAGTTTGATTTGTTATGTTTTATGGTTTTTTTCCTGAAGAGAATTCCTTGGTGATGCAGGTGGCTTTTGGTATATTTAGCATCACAGCCATTCTCAAAATTTCACTGTGAGAAAATGGTGGGATTCAAAGTTGTAATACAATAGTGTTGAAAACTGCAAAGAAACCACACCTCTCTTTCAGTCACAAGCTATCCCAAATTGAACCCAAGGAAATTAATTTTTTAAATTACCATGTAAGTGTACCTACTAGTTCATGGATCCTTGGCTTCTGTTCAGGTAATCAAATAGGTATGATTTCCTTTATTTTCCTGACCCACCATATATTTTGGTGGCAACTTTTTCCATCACTACAATTACCTGATGTATTCAAGAGCTGTCCTTGATTTTCAAATTTTATGGTTTTTCTTGTTGTAATGACAGACTTGATGACTTTCAGGATTTTTATATGTCAGAAGTTAATTCTACATTGTTTTATCATTAAAGGATAGTTTTGATGTATATACTATCCTAGGTTGACAGGTATTTTTAAATATTTTGTTACTAAGAAAATGCAATTCCAATGCATCCTGGCTTCAGTTGTTTCTGATGAGATGTCTGCTCTAATCTCATTGGGGTTTCTTGAACATCATGAATTTTTTTTTTTTTTTACTTTCTGTGTTCATTCTGAATCTTTGGCTTACTTTTGCCAATTTTGTTATATCTAAGTGTGGATGTTTTTCTGTTTATTCTATTTAGAATTCATTGAGCTTTGTGTATCTGTTGATTAATGACATTAATGAAATTTGAAGTTAACCTTTCTTTTGAATAATTTTTCTGCTAATTTCTTCTCATTTAAGCACCCCATTAATCAAATGAGAGTATACTAAATCTTTCCCCACATTTTTCTCTTATTCTATTCCTTTTCATACATTCTTTTTTCTCTTTTCTTCAGATTGCTTAATCTCTATCAAGCTGTCTTCAAGTTCTCTATTTCTTATGCCAGCTTAATTATCTGTTGAGTACCATTGGGAAAATTTTATTTCAGTTATTATAATTTTCAACATCACAATTTCCATTAGCCCTTTAACTTTACCTTTGTTCCATTTCAAAAATTAAAAATAACTTTGTTTATTCATATTGCATATATTATTTGCTAATATATTTTTATCAATTGTAACTTAAATACTTTAACCATGGTTTCTATTAGCTTCAAACTTGTTTGTACTGTCTGCTTTAATGCCTTGTAAGTGCAACATCTGGGATCCCTAAAGGGTAGGTTCTGTTACCTGCTTTTTGTGTGTGAATGCTTGAATATGTTTATGGGTAATATTTCCTGATTATTTGCACCATACAAAAGTGTTTTTTGTGAACTAGACAGATAATATAATGTAGACAGATAATTTTGTTGTGATGATGTTTGTTTACTTGCTTGTTATTTTGTGACTTGATTGGACAAGTTCATTGAAATATATTTCTCTGCAGTATAGAGCCTCTATTCCAGTTTTCTGAGTGTGAACTTGTGATTATGCAATTCTTTCTAATCCACTGTTGCCATGAGATAACTGTATTTTAACCTTCAGTGTGATCTGCCTTTATTATTATCACTCGCACATGTTAAGCTCCACTACTTTCTCATAATTTTCTTTATTTTTTTTTGCATTGTACTAAGACAAAGATTATTATTAATTATATCCCCTTTGCTGGAATAAACTTTGCGGGCAGTGTTTGAGGCTTCCTGTGATTACAGATGTCTCTTCTCTACAGTCAATTTTGTTTTATCTTTATTAATATTCCAGCTGTTCTACTGTTTTAAGTGTGGATAACATAGAGCTACCAGTCTTATCTAATTTTTAACCATCATATCTACATTCTTACTGACAGCAAACTTAGACTTGAATTTCCTTACACTCCAAATAAACTCTTATCTTATTGGGAGAAAATAGAGCACTATGTTCTTACCACCAACCATTCCTTCAGGGACAAAATTTTGAACCACCTTCTGGAGAAGAAAATAGAGTTGGCAGTCTATTTTCTTTCAGATTTATAACACTGCTGATTGAAATGAATCCTGGACATGAATGGCATGCAATTATCTTCTCAGCGTGATTCTTCCAGCATGGAACATTCAACTTACAAAAAAACAAAGGCAAATGTGTCCAGTGTCCTATGACTGCTCTGACATGAGTAAAGCTTTCACATTTTCAGTGGAAGAAAAGATTCCCTGCCGTCTTACATGTGCTTGTCTGGAATAGATATTCTGTCAAATGTAGCTGAGGTGCGATGGGAAATTCTTTTGACCAGCTGTCCCTGCAGAGTAACTATTGCCATAGCTTGGCATCTTGGGTGTAATGGAGCCCCATTTCTTGGTCACAAAACACTGGATTAGAGATTTTTCACCAAACTTTCTCTTGGGGTTAGTGAATCTATGTTTTCATTCACATACACCAAACTCTTGCTGTACTTAATGAGATTTATTAAATTTTCTTGAATAAATAGTCTCCATTTCTTATATCCATTAGAAAATTTTCAGACACTATAAATATTGAAATATTTCTAAATATCAGTTTTCCTCAAACAAATGATTGTGTTTAGGAAAAAGAAAGAATCTCAACAATTTATTCATGGTACTATATGTGTGCATGTATGTATGTATGTTTACATTAATGCATTTATTAATTAATTATGTTCAATACTAAAATCAACAAAAATAATGAAATCAATATCTACAACATATGGCGACAAATTATTTTATTACAGTATAAATTATTTTAATGGAATAGAGTAGTAAATTTAGAAACTGTTCCTTTATTTATATTGTTGAAAATATTTTATTTTAAATCAGCGATGCAAATTGAGAGATAGTCTTTCCAATTCATAGTACTGTGGCAATTAAAATCCATTGGAGCATAAATCATAATGACTATTACCTTCACATAATGTAACAGTCATTTGTTTTTAATTTTATATATAACTTTGAAAGGTCAAACTAATAATTATTCTAAATTATAATATAGGAGAATGCCTTTAGGGTTTCTCTGTGGAAAACAATTTCATAAGCAGGACAAAAGATATTAATCTATTACCATATAAAAATTAAGAAATTCTGGTTTTCAAAAGATATCAATAGAAATATAAAAGGCATTGACAGATTAAAATAATGTATTTATAATGTATTATAAATGACTCAATATATAAAATATGTAATATAATTAACCCACAAATAATTATTGAAGCTCAAAATCAAAACCGAGGAAGTGACTTGAACAAAGGAGATTTAAAAATGTGTAAATGAAAAATATTCTAGGTTCTAATTGATACAAATAAAGAATTTCCATTAAAAATCCACCAAAATGGCAACCATGATTCAAAAACAACACTATCAAGAATGGATCTTGATATTTTTGTTCATAGATGCAATAATTATGTGAGCAAGAGAATTACCAAATTAAAAAATCTCTTCAATGTATAAGAACCAGAGTTTAAATATTTTAAATTTAATTTAGAATTTCAAGGAAATTCTATGAGTTTATTTTTTGATAAAAATTAACAATGCATTAATTGCGTAGGCAAACATCATAGCAAAGAAAAAAATATCCAAGACATCCTTTTAAATCACGTATGATGGGAGATAGGTTCTATTTCCAGTAGCTGAGAAGGCTTTTGCATGTGAAACTGATATAAAGGGATATTTGCACACAACAGAGAGCCCAGAAATAAAGTCATAGGTACAAGACTATTTATATGTCAATGAAGTTTTGCATACCAGTTAGAGAATGAACTATTTTTCCAATAAAGTATTGAGTAAATTGAATGTCCATTAAAAATCAATAAACTTTGAAGGCAAACTCACCCCATATAAAATATGATGTCTAACTTTGTTGTAGAAAAAGATTTTGAAAGGCCAGATTTTAAAAAGAATATACAAATGTTTCACAACAATGCAAGTTGTTGGTGGTTGGTTGATGTATGGGACTTGGTATGATGTTAAGCATGTTTGTTTTGTAAGTTCACAAATTTTACTATGCAATTATTGTTTATGTATATTCATGTACCAATGATTTACCTCAATTTTCAAAAAGAAGAAAAAGGAAAAAGAGAATAAGAGGTATAGCTTCTGTGCTGTCAAATTTATTACAGAATAAATAAAGACAGTAACCACAAAGAAAATGATTGATAAATATGACTATAGTAATAATGATAATCGTTCACAAATGTCAACATCAAAAGGGTGAGAAAACACTCCAGAGGCAATATTATCATCAAAAATTTAACTGGAAAATGATTTGCATCCAGAATCTGTAAAGAACTTCTAAGATTCAATTAATTATGGAGAGAATTCATTCAAATTTTTAAAAATATAAAAATAAAGGCAAAATTTTAGGAAACTGATACAATTATGAAATATAAAATGGATAGAAAACATGAATATTTGCAAAATCTCATTATTCATCAAGTATAGACAAAGTAAAGCAACAAGGTTATATATCTTTATACTCACCAAACTACAGAAATTAAAAAACTGAAACAACACATTGTATAAGGTTGGGAAATAAAGGAAATTCATATTTTGGAAGGAGTTTAATTAATACAACCAATTTAGAAAATAGTTTGCATTTACCTTATATCTTAAGAGTCACAGACACTTAGACTTAGCAGTTTCATTCATAGGCATGTTCTAAAATATGCATGCCAATTAGTACCAGGACACATGTCCATAAATGGTGACAATGTTCACAATTCCCAAGACCTGAAAGCCATCCAAATTTACACTAACAGCAAAATGTTGAAAAATTAGTATCTGCACATTCTATGAAATGTGAAGCCATGGAAATAAACTACAATTAAGTTTAAAAACTGGAAGAGTATTGCAAACAAATTGTCAAGAAAAGGAAACTTGACCAGGAAAAGATTCATAAAAATTTCTTAATTTATATTAAATTAAAAAACATTCTAAATTGTGCTTTACTTTTCAGAATTACGGATAATCGTGATAAACATTTTCAAAAGTAACTTAAATTCCCTTGTATTTCTTGTTTTCTTGGTGTTTTCATTATGAAATGGTGCTGTATTCTGCCAAAGGGAATTTTGCTTTTGAGATCGTCTGCTTTTCTTTGTTCTATTTGTGTGATGCATTACATTGATTATTGTTTATTTAACCACCTTGGCATTCCTGGGATAAATTTCACTTGGTCTTCATGAATAATCTTTTTAAGATATGCTTTTGGTCTCAATTTGCTAATAATTTGTTCAAGATTTTTGCCTCTATATTCAAAGGAAATTAGACTGTAATTTCCTATTTTGTGGTATTTCTCAGGTTTTAGTATAGGGCAATGCTGTTCTCAGAATATGAATTAGGAAGTGTTCCTGTTTCATGAAATCTTGGAAGAGTTTGTAAAAGATTGTAATTTGCCAAAGCCTCATGGTCGTGAATTGTTCTTTAATGGAAGGTTTTTGTTATTGTTTTAATTTCTGTACTTGTTATACAGTTTTGCAGATTTTTATTTCTACTTCAGTCAATTAACTGATTTGTGTGTTTGTAGGAATTTTTTCCATTCCGTCTAGGTTGGCATAAATAATTTTTTAAATTAATTTCTTGCAGTCTTTTTTTTTCTTTCTGTAAGTTGAGAAAAAAATCTTCCAATGTTCATGTCTAATTTTATTTATTTGCATGTTTTCTTTTATTTTCTTTATCAATATAGGTTTTTCAATGTTATTGATTATTTTGCAAATAATCAAATTTTTGATTTATTGATTTTATTAATTATGTTTCTATTGTGGTAAATTCGTTTGTACAATTTCAATATTTTATAATTTATTGAGAATTCTTTCTTGCCCTAACAAAGAGTCTATGCTGTAGAATAGTTGTCATGAGCCATGACTGCCAGGAAAAGACACTCTGGTCCAAAGAGTGTTGTGAAAAGGATGAGTTGAATTCCACAATTAATAAAGGAATTGGTAATCTTCCCAGTCAGGAAATCAGTGAATATGTTGGGACAATAGTGAAGTTATACAAGAGTTCCATGATGGAAAGTAGGCTGTGAAGGAAGGATATAGATATAAGGAGTTGAGTGTCCAACAAAATGAGAATCATCATCATAATGTTACCAATGTGTCCTAAGAAACATCAGGACAATGAGAGTGAAGACAAAATCTAGGGCTTGAATGTGGTGAAATAGCCCCAGGTGAAAAAGTGTTGCTCCAGTGGTCTAATTAGTCCATCTCCCCATTCTCTCCGTCCTTATATATTATCCTGGATAGATTTAGGCAAAAATCTTTATTTCCAACACAAATTTGTCTTACTGTCATTTTATAAGCTACCCTCTACAGTCTTTTTCCCTGGACATATAGAAGAGTTATATATATTACATGTTTCAACTATTTCAACACTCTTTGTCACATAAGAGTTCTCATTATGATTGCAAAGTCGCTGCATGCTTATTTAAAATTGTTTAACCAAAACTTACTACACTGTTAAATTTTAAGAAATAAATTTATACTCTCTGAAATTTTGATAATTTTCATAAATAATTCATACAACTTTATGTAAAATCTCTCTTTCTATGTCTATCTTTCTGTCTCTGTCATTCTGTATATATTTATCTATTAATTTCAGTGTCAATACCTGTGTCTATATCTATGGATATATAAAACAGAGATACTTAAAGACCATCACTGGTTTTAATTAGTCCTGATGTGTAAGAGGTAGAAACTGTGTAATTGAGGTAGCAATCCTTAATAATACTCTATACACTTATGTGAAATGTGTTGTTTTACATATTCCATTTTACCTTCATACCATATCTGCAAAAGAATTTTCTTACTTTTTAAAAGGGAAGTTTGATTTTCAGATTAATCAACAAATTTTGCATATTTAAACAAGAGTATGAACAGTGAAGCTCTTCATTGTTAAAAATATATGTTTTTTATAATATTTCAATAATGATTTTTACTATAAATTCGACCTTATAAATTCATATTAAATAACTCTATGTACAAAATGTAAATTATATATTATTTTAAATATAAAAATATGCATGATAAAAATTTATTTTCATTGATTTTTTCCTTTTCCTTTTTCACTTCTATTGAGATATATTCATATACCATACAATCCATCACAAAGTGCACATTCAATGGGTTTTGGAATAATTACAGATTTGTGTATTCATTACTGTAATCAATATTAGAGCATTTTCATTATTCCAAAAGAAAGAAAAAGATCCCTTAGCCTTTACTTTTCAATCTTTCTATCCACATTCTTCTATACATATCTACTAAAGCAATTCCATATCTATAAAATTGTTTATATTTAAATTTATATAAATGGCAACAAACAATATGCAGTATTTTGTGTTTGCTTCCTGTCACTTCTGATAATTTTCTCAATTGATAAAAATATGATTACTATTCACTACAGTCCATAGTTTGTTTTGGTGTATTCTAGCTCAGATACTTCCCTATTATTTCCATCTTGAGATATTAATGTACATTAATGTACACTTGTTCTGAACATTCTTAAATTTGTATTATTAATCACACTCATAATCTGCATCAGGGACTATTCTATGTTTTATCATTTATCTTTTCTTCTATTGACATACGCAATTTTAACCTTTCCCTTTCAAATACAATCATAACCCATATTGGGGCTGCTAATTACATTTGCTCTAATGTGCTATCATCACCTCCATCAAATTCCAAACATTTCTGATCAATCTTATTATCAATTCTACACAAATTATGCTACTATTATCTATCCTCATTTTACCTTCTGGTGAATGATATTCTAGCTAATAATTCCATGTCTTGCTCATTATATTTTTTCATATTAAATATGATTTTTTGATGATTGCTGTCTTAAAATTGAGTACTTATTAAATCTCTTGAAGTATTTTCTTCAAACAAGTCAATTCTATTAAAGAAGAAAAAATCCTTGGCTTTGTATTCATTTGAAATCTGTTCACATTCTGTGACTTTTATAACAAAGTTTGTGAAACTGCATGCCTTTTAGTGACTTTTCTGTAAATTAAAGCTTCTTTGAAGATAAAATGAAAGAAAAATAAGACACTGGAAAAATATCAGGAAGCAAATGTCACTGTACATACAAGACAACAGATTTCACAGTGATGAAAGATATAATGTTTAAAAAAATTTTTACTTCATTTTTTTAATATTTTGTATTTTATTTATTATTTTGAAAACTCTCATTATTTCATTTTCTTACTAATTTTATTTGGTTATTTTGTTGGCTTCATTTTTGGTGAGGTTTTGGATCACAGAAGGGTCATAACTGTGGCAAGGGAGGATCATTGATGCGGGGTATCAGTGATGGGGGGATCCATGGGAGGGGGTTAGCCTAGAGCATACCTTTAAGGCATATGAATGTGTTCAAGTGATCATGGGGCATAGTCACAGTGGGCAGAGTTCCATACAATAAGCAAAAGAATATTGACTTCTCATTATCGGGAGCTCAGCTACATTCTCTAATGGGACAGCAAGAATCTCCTGAGTACATGGGCAGTGCTTAGTAAAGGTGCAAGGACCATTGTAACAGGCCCTTGATATTGATGATTTTACTTATGAACATTTTCTTTATAAATTGAAACTTAGCTTAGTATTCTATGTTGCTTTAGTGTTACATCCTGAGGGCCTCCTTGTTGCTTAAGTGTGGCCAATTTCTAAGGCAAACTCAACATATAAACACACTACCTTCCCTCTAACAGGGAACATGACTCCTGGGGATGAGCCACTTTGGCACCATGGGATTATTATTAGACAGCAACTACCAATGCACCCAGAAAAAGACCTTGACCAAAAAGGGGAAATGGTAAATACAAATGAGTTTTTATGGCTAAGAGATTTCAAAGTGAGTTTGGAAATCATTCCAGAGGTTATGCTTATGCAAATCTCAGCAGGATTTCATTGACTGCCACATTAAATATTGCCTCAAATAGCAGGGCTGCTTAGGGCTCTAGAGACATCCAGACACTATAGGCAGGGCAGACAGCTCAAGAGTTTGGTGCCCTGCCAGTGGCCCTTACCTTGCAATTTATGCTCCCCAGTGTGAAAGAGTTGGACTCATTTGTTTTTCCCTACACTTGACTCTTCTGCCCCTTCTATTTGAACCTATAGCTAGTACTATACTTGATAGGTGTATATCCAAAGACTTAAATCTTTGGTCCCTCCATATGCCAGTTGGGCCCTTAAACTCAGCAGTGTTGCAGCATCTACTCTCCAGTTCATTGGACTCACCCAAGGTAACTAACAGGAGATGATGATCAACTATGACCATCTCAAGGAATAGAGAGTGTCTGCAACTGCAAACAAGGCAGTTCCAACCATCTGCCCAATGGGAAATAAGTGCCTTCTCAATTAGAAAAAGAATGGGCATCACCAACCCAAAATCCTCAAGATTGGAGAATGAACAATGGACTAAATTAGAATTATTATTATTCTATTGTAGACATTATTATTCTAGCAATGGAAGAACTTGTATCATTGATATTAATGCAGTGGTCATCAGAGGTTCTGAGGGGAGGGAAAGGAAAGAATAGATGTAATATAGGGGCATTTTTGGTATATTGGAATTGTCCTGCATGACATTGCAATTTTTGATACAGGACGGTATATATGTTGTCATTACTTACAAAATTGTCTGGGACAGAGTGTAAAATGTAATGTAAACTATAATCTACAGTTATGGGCAATGATTTTCTATGTGTTCACCAATTGTAACAAATGTACCACACTAATGAAGGATGTTAATGTGGGAAAGTTGGGAGGGGTAGGGAGTGGGGCATATGGGAATTGCCTAAAGTACCTTAAAAAATAAAAAAGGGAAAAAATGTAAAGTAGAAAGACAGTTAAATTTATTCAATGAGAAAATCACATCAGCAGGTATAGAAAATATTTGGATTAATGAGAGTTAATTTTTCTCTAAATATATGTTTTACTGAGTATTATATAATAATAATAATAAAATAGTTATTTTAAATTTCATTCATCATAGAAGCATTCACATTTCCATGTCAGTTATATTGTTTTATCCTGATCCTCCTTTAAATGTACATACAGTCAGCTATAGGTCAGAGCTTCATCTTCAACAAAAAAGGGACTTTAAAAGAGAAACAAGGCAAGGCTATAAATTTTGTTCTAACTGTTACTTAACATAACCCTGGTAAAATTGTAAAGGTGAGACAGGACAAAACTTCTGGTATGGTCTGTGGTTGATGATGTCAACATAAGTGAATTTTCAAATGATTTTATTTCTAGAAATAGCTTCATGTAAAAAATTATTTTAAAGGAATTAGGGCCGGTAATGTAAGCTCCTGTAGCAGTTATATTTATTTCTAGGCTTTAGCTGTTATTTCTTAATTCTGAGATGCTTTGCACTTTGTGCGTAACCTGGAAGCTCCCTGGAACTTTGGGGTCTATAAGACACGTGAGACACAAAGCTGAAGTTCTCCAGTTCTGGAGGTACTGAAGAAGCTGCATTAATTCTAGAAAATGAATCCATAGAGAAACTATCAAAGAAGCTAAAGAATCAGACCTCAAATAGGAATATAAATGGGACTGATCTGATTGGGACTAAGTTGAATCGAAACACAAGGTGAGGTGTAATATCTGTGTTTTAAGACTTCCATTTTTGTGTGAGACCAAAGGAGGAGAAATTTATTTTTCCAAAAATCTAAATTTTCTGTGGCACATTTTATCACTTAACCTGTGGGGCCTCTTTATTTAAGCAACATGACTCAGCTTTCTTTAACTTTGAACCTAAAATAAGGAATTAGATCTTAGTATTCTATACAGGTTAAAGTAATACCTTGATGCATTTCAGAGTGTTTTGGTTATAAAATGAAAAAAGTATTTGTAAGTCCCTTGAGATACTTGGGGATAAAAGCATAAAACTATAAAATTCTCCAACTGGGGAGTTCCTGCTTTTCTCTCAAGCTTACAGAAATTATTATTTAAAAACTTTACAAGGTCTAAATCTAATATCCACTCCTTTTATGAAGCAAATTAACCTCATTTAAACTTATAACAGGGAGGCCTATGGAAATCAACTCTGAAATATATGAACCTTACCTCATAAAAGGATACACCATAATGAACCAAGCCCTTAATCTTAGAGTTTGCACTTATAAACCTTATTTCTTTATGACAAAATTAATCTTATTTATAATAACTGCCTAAGAGTCACCTCCTAAAACATCCTTGTTACTCAATGTTGCCTCTCTATAAACCAATCTCTGCAAATATACTCACTCCATGTCCCCGATATTGGACATGAGTCATAGTAATGGGCATCCTTTGTGCTGTGTGACTAATACCAGATGTTGTTCAGCAATGCTTTTGGTGAGAGATCTTGTTTAAAAACTGGAAATTTTAAAAGAAATAAAAGAGAGTTTCTATGGTTAAGGGATTTCAAATAGAGTTGAGAGGTTATTCTGGAGATTCTTCTTAAGCAGGTCTCAGCAAGATATCACAAATTGCAAGAATATGCAAAGTCACAAGCAAAGGTGCTAGCTTCCCTCAGGAATAGGATCTTGGCTCCCTTCCATATTACAATTAAGCCTAATGATACTATTTTTAACAATCATAAGCATACTCATTTTTAAAGTTTGTCTCTGCTTTTTACCTCAGCCTTGACTAACTACAGTAGCAGAGAAGACATTAATAGTCCAGCTGAAATCAAAAGTCAAAGAATATATGCAACTGAAATCTAAGAAGTTTCATTCCTTCAGTCTCTAGGAATATGAGGTCATCACCTCTTCTCAGCATGAAGAAGCCAGAATGGTCATCACTCAAATATCCCTCAATTTAAGGAATAGACAAAAGAAATTGGGGGATTTTTAACCAAAAAAATTAACCAATATGTTTTTTCCAAAGAAAAAAAACAATAACTGTGGTAGCTCACTGAATTTTAACCTTGATATATGTTAGCCTTCTGAAGTAGCCAGAAGCTGATATGTGTAACTTTTGTAACTCACTGACCTGTAATCCTAAAGAAGCCTTTCTTCTTTAATGCTGATGCTATGTTTTGAAACTTTGTGTTCTTTACAGGGTAACTGGACTTTAAACAGACAACTCATGACTGGATTTGCTTGTATCCCCTTATCTGGTTCTATATAGCCCCCCAAAATATGGTGTCCTTGCATGTAAACTCCTGAAATCAGGTACATTACACATAACACCCTTGCTTATTAACATGAGTCAGCCCAGAGCTGGCCACCCAAATTCCTACATTATCTTGCTAAACAAAAGCAGGTCTAATCAGAGTTGGACCACCTGACGTGCACAGTAGCCTAAACTTTAAACTTCAAATGAGCTAAGCATGTAATCAGTCTGTGAATGTTCCATGATTGGATTATCTCTAACTTCATAAACTCTTATTATCCTAAGCTGGCATGCCATTGTTTGACTGCTATAAAACAATGAAAATTTTGCTAATATAGAGAGACTGATCTATGGCCCATAGGCCTTCTGATCTCCTTGGTTTGTGTTTGCCAATAAACTCAATCTCTCTATGTAAACCTGTTGTCACATAATTGGCTCTTCGAGAACTATAATTGGCAGAGAACGCCATATTTATCGGTACAACTTCCACACACCCCATGTTCATTACATCCATCGTATAATTAGAAAAGAGCCCACCTGTTTTTTCTCATCCGAGCTTGTGGAAAAACTGCCAAAATATCTAGAAAAGAAAAAAGAAAAATATCCACACTATAGTTAGTAAAGAAAGAGCAGATTTTTTTTTATGTAAATAAATTTTTAAAGTAAATTGGACTTTTTTGCTTATTTTTGTCAGATTTCTTATCTTTAGAGAAGTTTTACATTACATAAATGCTACATAAAAAGTATAGGGGATTCCCATATATCCCAACCCCTCCACCTCCCACACTTTCCCCCAGCTTTCTTTAACTTTCATTAGTGTGATACTTTGGCATTTTTAAACTTAAATTCATCATTATTTATTTAGTAATGGGCACTGCTAGGTTTCTAAATAAAATTAGTGCAAAAATTCTTTAACATTTTCTTGAGAATTATCAAGATTTTATCCATTTTTCTGTTCCAAGGAAATCTTGCAAAGCAAAGAATTTTCTATTGAAGATGCTTTTACATTAAATGTGAGCTTATATTCACAACAGATAGCACAATTCCTACTGTTGTCACGTGCAATTGCTTCCATTCAAGTCTCATTTTGTAGCTTCATGGCATATAGAAACTGGAAATAACATTTCCTGGGATCCAAATCTTGTTGTAGTTAATGTGTGTCATCTATCAATGAGAGTGATTTACACATGATTTGTATGATTGGGAGAAATGAAAATGAGTTATTCTATGAAGCAGACAGGTATGTGGACAGTATCATACCAATACTGGTATTGGTGTTCTTGCTTTATTTGTTGAGAATATAAACAAATCATTTTATGTCTGTAGACATTAGACTCCAAATGATCCAATGACAGTTGGTTCCTAAATCCTTTCCATCTATTGTATATGTACATTTCATAATACTTGGGACCCTCTAACTTTGTGTCTGGTAAAGATACTATTTATCAAACTGAAGAAATCCCAAATGTACCAAATATAAGGGATGTAAAATATAGATGTCATTTAATAGAAGAAAATAAAGAAATAAACTGCTTGAAATAACCACTACCATTTTTTCTTTCTAGTTCCAGTTTATGGTCAAATAGGTCACCTGCTCCTTCCTCTCTACTAAATATTTCTCCCTCCTATCTCATGTTCCTTTTACATCTTGAAATTTTTTACTTTCTGTTGTAGTAAATGTAGTAAATGAATCTTCTCCAAATTATGTCAAAAGTGATCAGGATTTACCTTTGATGCTGGAAATTAGAATTAGACCTTTTGGTTTAAGAAAATTATTCCATTTCTAACTGTGAAATAAGTCTATTCAACAATACAATGAGAATTTGATGGGCATCTTTAACATAATAATTCAAGAAATTGATTTCAATCACACTTCATAATTTCTAGCTAGCATATAGATATAAATTTGGGGTGATTATTGACCCTACATAATGCTTTTCTAAATATTTAGCAGAGAAGTCAAGCAAAGGAATACAATTTATGATTAAATGTGATATTATGACTCAAAGACATCTAAAAATTACTCATGCTAAAGTATTAAAAATTTATGTTAAAAGGACTGTATAACAGTGAAACTTCATGCAAAATATGAATGTGGGTGATATTGCATATATGATTCTTTTTACAAAATATAAATACAAATAAACTAGAGAAGAAAACAGAATAACGTTACGTTTGGAACAGAAAACATAGAGAGAGATTGAGAGGTGATTAGTTTATTTTGTTTGTTCAGTTGGTTTTTGTTTTTTTAGTATTTTTATTATTACTGGAATAATAAGGCAAATGTGTCAAAAATTATTGAAGTGATCTTTTCACAACTATGTGATTATACTGAATACCATGGATTATACACTTTGAATGGATTTATGCTTTACTAATATGTATCAATAAAACTGATTTGTTAAAAAATATATAATATAAATTAATTAATTAATTAATTAAAAAAAATATGTTGAGTGCTTATTGTTTTCTTCTCGATCATTATTTTTGCTGGGATTAATGACCACAGAAGGAGATGTTGCATGATACTGAACAAAAAAGCTCATTCAAAATGCAAAAATATTTAGTTGCATAGTGAACCATATTCAACCATTACAGTAAAATTCAATGTGCACTATAATTAATGAAAGGGAAAATAAATACACTTATTTTTTAAATTGTATTTGTTTTTTCTAACTTTGATTTTAAAGAAGTTTTAGATTACAGAAATGTTACATTGAAAATATAGGGGATTCCCATGTACTCCACAATCTCCCTCTCTCAAATTTTTCCCTATTAATTATATTTTACATTAGTGTGGTACATTTGTTACAATTGATGAACAAATATTGAAGCATTACTACTACCAATGGTGTATAGTTTACCTTATGGTTTACACTTTGCAACATATAATTTTATAGGATTTGACAAAATATGTAATAGTTTATATCCATCATTGCAATATCATGCAGAATAATTCCAATTCCCTAAAAATGCCCTATGTTCTACCTATTCTTCCTTCCACCTCCCTTCAGAATCTCTGGTAACCCTTATTATTTATATCAATATTACATGTTCTTTTGTTACCACAACAATAAGTCTACTTTCATCCATCATTGAAGTCCTCCCTTAAGTTTGTTCATTACTCAAACTTGAGTATTTTGGGATGCAATGCCTCCTCTGCTTCAGATTAAGACAGAACTTAGATCTTATGGGGCAGATGGAAGGAATTGTTTTTCTTGCAGTTGTGGATACTCTCTGATTTTTGGAGTGGGCATTATCAATCATCATCCTTTTGTTGGTTGTCCTGGGTGAGTCCACTTAGCTGGAGAGTAGGTGTTGGCTGAAACTGCTGAGATTCAGGGTTCTACTGGCTTGTGAACAGACCAAAGATTTAAGCTCTGGGACATATATTTAATTGGTGTAGTGATAAACATAGGTTCAAATAAAAGACACAGAAGATACATGTGTAAGGAAATTATTAATGAGTCTAACTCTGTTACTTTGGAGAGATAGGATATCATATATTCCAAAGTAAAGCCCACTGACTGGGTGTTGATTTCATGGGTTGTGTGCTTGCTGATAGTGTCCATATGTCTCTAGATCCCTTGGAAGCACTGTTGTTTGAGGCTTTGATTTCTGTGGCAGTTAGAAAAATACTCCAACCATGGGAAGTGAATGTTGCTTGACATATGCATAAATCTAGTCTCTGGAATTTCCTCCCAACTCACTTTAAATTCTTTTAGCCAAAAGTCTCTTTTGTAGTTAATGTTTCCCCATTTTGTTCAATATTTTCTCCAAATTCATCCCTGGGTGGCTCTTGGTATTAATCCCTCACCACCAGGTTGGCTAATCCTTCGGAGCCATATCCCACACTGGGGGGTGGGGGAAGGTAGTGAGTTTATTTGCTGAGTTTGGCTTAGAGAGAGGATACATTAGGGTAACAAAGAGGTTTTTCAGGAGGCAACTCTTAGGCCATAGATATTATTAGGCTAACTTTCAATTTTATAAGAATAATGTTCATAAGTCCAAGCATTAATATAGAGGGCTTGGTGTATTGGTCTGTTATATTTTATTAGGTACAGCCCATGTACTCTATTAGAGAATGTAGCAGGACTCCACAGTATAGGAATTTAATATTTTGTTCATTATTGTGGAGTCTCCACCCACTGAGATACACACAATGGCCACATGAATGCATTCATATTCTGTAGAGGCTTGTTCCAGGTACACCCTTCTCCACACATCCACCCACCATTTATTTACAGGTTGGGCTATCCATAGAACTAGGGGGAGGGTGGGAGGAAGGAAAAGGTAAACTCTGGAGATGCAGAGGACTGGTTGAGAATACAATAGTGGGAGTGTTCTTTTGTCAACTATGGCTGGCAGGGTCCGTGGTGCATTTAATTTTAACAAAATGTATATCTAGAAAAGGCTATATATTTCCACCATAAGCATATGGATTTATATATGGAATGTAGGGTTAGACAGGTGGAGTTCAATCTTAAGTGGTGACAATTTGTTTAGGTTTGGCTGTGCACATGGACAGAGAGTGGTTTTATTTAGATGGCTAATGGTCAATTTTGTTATTCTCTCTTTTGAGTGTTTATTGTTGTTTTTTTAAGTTTACTTATGTGTTTATTTTTGGTGAGACTTTTTTAGAGCTAAGTAACACTGGGATGTGGTTAATTTGAAATGCTTTTGTCCACATTTGAACAAAACATTTATGGCAATCACTCTACCCCTAAATCCAACTCATTTATATAGAATGATAATTCAAGAAACAATAACAACAGCAACAATGATTAGAAATGATGAAAGTGATAATCATAGATTTATAGACATTACAGGAATATAAAGTATATTTCATGCTGCAAGACTTGGTGGGGGATTGAGTGTAACTAATATTTCCAGTGATCAAAACAATTCAGAGCTGATGCACTTGGATGAGTTAATACACGCTATTTGCAAGTCAACTTGTGCATAGATTCTGATTGGGCCTAACACATCCAAAGCCTATTCTCTGAAAATTACATAAAAATATCATTTTGAACAATCTCTATTGATCAATTTATGAAGAGAATCAGAATAATGTAGAGCTTGGTTGATGGAAAAGTTATGTATGTATGTAATATTTCAAAGTATATGGTGAAAACCTCAGCATTTCTGGAAGCCAACAAAAATAAGAAACCAAACAATACTCAAGCACCATTATGTTTATATGTTGGAGTTTCATTTATGGTATTTTTCCAAACATAAAATATGTTTGGAATTTGTTATCAGCAATAGGCTGTATAATTATGCTTTCTTTATAATAAGTGTGTTTAAAATCTATAACTGTCTAGTATTCATATCTGCTATTTGAGTATGTGCATTTTATCTCATGAGATAGGTAGGCCCCCTTTTTCATGTGTTCATCATTCTAAATTGCTCTTATAATGGAAGTTATGAATAATATATTTATACAAAAGATATATTTTATAACTACACTTATTTGCTCAAGAAATGTTCCCATATGTAAAACTGTTATTTCAAAAGGTATGAAGGGTGATTAAAGTTCATCATACATGATTAACAATTATGAAAGTTTTACAATTTTTTATCAAAAATATATTAGTGCACACTTGGCTACACTACTGATGTTCTTTTTCATAATATTTAAATAAATTTTATTTTTATTAAAGTAAATTTGATGTATTTAGAGAGAGATCATTTTCTTTTGTGAACCTCATTTTCTGTTTGATATATCACCTATTTATATACTAAACCCACTTTTTCCATTAATATATTTTTTAAGTTACATGAAGTTTATTTTTATATTAGAGATATTAAATTAATTTCGTTTTTGTAATAATAAATTTTATTTTTAGAGAACTTTTGGATTTACAGAAAAATTACAACAAAAGTGTAGGAATTTCCCATATAACCACCCCACCTACACAGATAGTTTCCTCTATTATTAACATTTTATATAAATGTGGTACATTTGTTATAATTGATGAACAAATATTGAAACATTACTATTAACCAAAGTCGGTACTATAAAATATGGTTTACAAATTGTACCATATAGTTTTATAGGCTTTGATAAATGTATAATATCATGTGTCAGTCGTTGTAGTATTATACAGAACAATTTCACTGCCCTAAAAATTCACTGCGTTTTACCTATTCATCCCTCCTCCTCCTTTCTGTACCAATGGCAGCTATGATATTTGCATCAATGTTTCAATTACTTCCATTAACACAAGATAATAAACACAATAAAAATAAGGCTACTTTGTTCTGTGATTACACTTTCCCTATGTTAGTTGATTCCTCATTCTTGAGGGCTTTGGGATCATGCCTGTGATGACTGCTTCAGGCTGAGTGAGGACTTAGATAGTATGGAACAGATGGAAGGAATTGTTTTGCTTACAGTTGTAGATACTGTTTTTATTTTTGAATGGGACTAGTCTATCCTCATCATTTTGTTGGTTGCTCAGAGCAAGCCCAAGGAAGTGGAAAGAAAGAGTTGGCCTCAATTTGGCTGGAATTCAGGGCTCAAGCAGCATATGAACAACCTGAAGATTTAAGTCTCTGAGAGATACATGTAATGGGTATATTACAAATTTTAGGTTCAAATAAAAGGTGTAGAAGAACCATAAGTAGGAGAATTATAAATGAGTATAACTATGTTACATTGGGGAAATAAATTATCATATATTCCTAAACAGGGCCTACTGAGCAGGTGTTGCTTTCATGAGGCTGTATACCTTGCCTCAGGTATCCAAAATTCCCTAAAGTCATCATGAGGACATTTGTTTGAGGTTTTGTTTACTGTGAGTTAGTGAAATCTGCCTGAGACCTGCATAAGCATAA
>JAQZBX010049327.1:8823-20048 GCA_029593785.1 Cabassous unicinctus | reverse complement strand
ATATATATATATATTTTTTTAAAGGTGCTTAGATTACCTAATTATTACTCAGAAATTACAAGGATTCCCATGTTCCCCGCCTCCCACACCTCCCACAACATCCCACATCAACATCCTTCATCAGTGTGGAACATCACCCATAATGGATATACAGATCCTGGGGTTTTGCCACCAAGCATAGAGCGCATTTCACTTCATAGACCACCCTCTCTCCCACACAGTTCTACGTGGTATATGCTGATGTAAAATGTCTTCTTAATATCCTTTATCTCTTTAGTCATATTTTCCTTCAATTCTTTGAATTGATTAAGGAGATTTGTGTGATTATCATCGGTTAGTTGTCTTAAATCCTATATCTTGCCAGGATATTTGGTTTGTTCCTTTGGCTGGGCCATCTCTTCCTATTTCCTATTATGGCTTGTAATTTTTTGCTGATGTCTAGGTATCTAAATATGTTGGTGAATTTTCTCTGATGTCCAATTTCTTTCTTGCCTAGTGTTTTTGTTTTCCACAGCTCTTCTTTGATTTTGGGTTCCACCTATTCTAAATCTTTAAAATTGCCCAGCTTAAATTATCAAAATCAGGCCAGGGACTCACTAATGGGGCCCAGATTTTCTGCCAGGGTTAAGAGAGCCCTAAAAGCAATTTTTCTCTTTGCAATTTCCTGGCCGGCCAGCAGATGGCATTCACCAGCAAACCTCTCCAATGAGGTGTTTCTTTCAGTCCCTGCTTTTCTGTATTTTTGGTCTGGCCAGAGCCAAGATTCAAAGCAGGTTCTGCTGGCCAAATTCACTGAAGAGAAGCCCTCCAACTCACCCTCCCTCTTACCTTGTAACAGCTGACCAGGAGGAAGATATCTGTTCCCCTCTCAGTTGACTGCAGTGAGCCAGGGTTTTATCCCAACTTAATGTCTTGAAGGTGGGGGGTGGGAGCCCTTCCCAGCCACCACAGTGGTTTAGTAACTCATGTTTGTTGTTTTGGGTTCTTTGTCTCTCTGTCCCTCACCCTCCTGGTAGTTGCATAGCACTGTCCTAGTCTGCTGACCCCCAAAGCAGATCCCTTAGACAGCTTTTGGCCCTTTCTCCATTGTTTTTGTGAAAGAGTCTTATCTTAGGTTTTAAATACTGAGTATAAATCCTAAGACATCGTTTGCTTTGGAAAGAAAGAAGGACCCAGATGGAGAGCCACCATTTTGCCTTGCCATGTGGCAGGAGTCCAGATCCAACAGCCAACCTTTGGTGAGAAAGCATCTCTGATGAGCCTTGATTTGGACATTTTCACAGCTTTAGAAATGTAAGCTTTTACCCTAATAAATTCCCTTTATAAAAGACAATGCATTTCTGGTATTTTGCATTGGCAGCCTTAGCAAACTAAAACACCCTGTCTGCAGACTTGCTTCTCACAAGCTCTTTCTGCCCTCTTTGTCCTGGCTTTCTGCCCTAAAACTCTCTGCTCCTTCCAATTTTCATTCATACTGTGCCCTCTGCTTTGTTCTCCCACTGCACCCCCAAAAGGGCAGATAACTCCCCTCCACTTCAAATGTCATCTCCTCAGGGACCACTCAGACTTAGTCAGTGCACCCCCTGTCCAATGAGCTCCAAAGTCCAGACACCCAGGCCCATTATTCCTCATGGCACTTTGGGCTGTCAGGGTTCCTGAGTAGCACAGGGGGCATGAAAAAGCCACGTAAGCAGTCTTTTTTTTTTTTTAATTAAGATAAAATTTGCCATATTAATCATTTCAAAGTACACTCTTCACTGGCATTAAATACATTCAAAATATTATATAACACCATTACCATCTAGTTCCAGAGCATTCTCATCACCCCTAAGGGAAACTCCATACCCGTTAGCAGTCGCCACCCATTCCTTCTCCCCAGACCTGGGCAATCTCTAATCTGCTTCCTGTCTCTCTAGACTTGTCTGTTCTGGACATTCCATAGAAATGGAATTGGAAGCCGTTCCCCCCCACCTCCACCGGTGCTTGTCCAGTTGCTTTACCTTCTGAGCCTCTATTTCCTCAGTTGCAAAATCAGTATAATAATAGTAAATATCTCATAGATGATTGTGAATATTAAATCATAAAACACACAGGTCCAGGGGCCATGGTGGGGAAGCAAGTACAACTGCCCTTGGGTCTCCTGCTATTTCTGGGAAGTCCCCCATCTCCTCCCTCCATTCCCACTGCCATCGACATCAATTCTAACTGACTCTCACTTGCAGGAGAGGCATTGGGTAGTGCAGCTTTCCATCAGCCTGTATCTGAAATTGCACACTCTCTCTTCTCTTTGGGGAATAAGATGTCTTTTTAAACAACAGGCCTGGTCTCAGTTGTTTTCTTCTCTCTACCTTCTTACAATTGGGGGGGGGGGTGAGGTAGCATGATCTGATGTCTTTTTTGCCCGTTCATTGGCTACTGGCCTGGATGTAACCCAGGCAGGAAGAAAATACTCTTTGAGACCCACCACGTGGAACTACTTGAGTCGTCTCCTAAGTGTGGCTGTAGGAGAGCTTGCCAAAGCTGTCCCCAGCCACCCCAATGCAGCCCTGAGCCCTGAGCTGCTGCAGGAGGACTTGGCTGACCTCACCTGGAAATGCCCTCCATCCTGGGGAGGAGCAGGCCAGCAGCAGGCATGCAGAATGTCAACAACAGCATGGCGCTGCAGACAGCTTGGAGTTGGCATCTTCCTGAAATGCCCAGTGCCCGTTTTCTCTTTCCCAACTCAGAAACCTGAGAAATGGTGAGGCTTAGAAAGTTGGAAAGGATCAGAGCAGTCCAAAGGGTCCTCAGAAGACCCCCACCTGGGGAACTGAGAAATGGGGTGTTTGTCCCAGACAAATGTCCTCTTCCAGCCTTTGGGCTCAGAATTTTCCACCACACAATATTGGTTTACAGGCTACCAAATAGGTTACTCCATTTACATAGCTGCCAAGTCCCATTTGAAAGCCAATAAAAGACACGTGGTTTGGCAGGGTGCTTTTTTTTTCAGCAGGGAGCAGATGACTGTCCAAAGCAATGAGCAGCAAAACCGGAAAAGGGCAAAGAGGTTGTATCAAACTTCAAGTCTTCAAGCTCAAGTGCCCATTTTTCTACGGGGTTGTTTGTTTTCCATTGATTTACACCATTTCTTTATCCTTAATTATTCTTTGTAAGTATATGTGGTGCAAATATCTTTTTTTCTGCGTTGTGGCTTGTCTTTTCATTTTATTTATGATATTTGGTGGAAAGAAATTCTTAATCTTAATGTAGAGAATGTATCGATTTTTTTTTTCTTGTATGGTTTGCAATTTTGATGTCTTATTTAAGAAATCAAGGTCATAGAGCTACTTTCCTGTGGTTTCATCTAAAACTTCTAAAAGTTTTAAAGTTTGGCATTTCATATTTATGTCTATAATCCATCTAGACTTTTCTGCGTGGTGTGTTGGCTAATGTTTGGTTCAGAATTTTTGTATCTATGTTCATGAGTGACACTGGTTTATGATTTTCTTTTCTCTTACCTTTTTCTGGTTTGGGTGTTATATGGGACTCATACAATTAGCTGGGGCACACTCAAGACAGGAAATGTTGCTTTAGTCTGTAAATTGCCAAAAGCAGATACCATAAAATGCATTGGCTTTAACAATGGGAATTTATTAGCTTTCAAGCTTACAGTTCCGAGGCTGTGAAAATGTCCAAACCAAGGCATCATCAGGCAATGCTTTCTTCCCAAAGACCAGCTGCAAGTAATCCTGGACTCCTCTGTCACATGGCAAGGCACATGACAGCATCTGCTGATCTCTCCTTTCTCTTGCAGGTTTCATTGCTTTCAGCTTGTGGCTTCCATGGCTTTCTCTTTTTCTCTCCCGTATTCCATCCTGTCTGTAAAGGACTCCAGTAAAAGGATTAAGACCAACCCTGGGCCATACCTTAACTGAAGTAACCTCATCAAAAGGCCCTACTTACAATAAGTTTACACCCAGAAGAATGGATTAGCTTTAAGAGCATGATTTTCTGGGATGCAGACAGTCCCATACCACCACAGATGTTGTATGGGATTGTCTACAAGGCAGGTATTTACAACAAGGTAGTTGTGATGGAATCATGGGGCAAAGTACTGTCACTTCAAGCCACTAGCAGCCATGCTAGCACTCCCAGCCCAGAAAGGTGAGAGGAGAGGTCTAGAAGGAGAGTCGGGTAGTGTTAACTGGCTACCTTGTAGAGAGACGAGCCAACCCACAGTGTCTTTACAGGGAAAAATGAAGGGAATAAATATTCTGACTCCACTCACTATTGGGAGTTGAACCATGTCTCCAAGAGACATGTTCAAGTGTTAATCTGAGTTCCTGCAGGTGTGAACCCATTTATACATAGGACGTTTGAAGATGTTATTATTAGTTAAGGTGTGGACTTGTTTGTGAAGAGGCGCTTCGAAGATCCTATTTAGATGAAATTGAACCAAAGTGAGCCTTAATCCATATGACTGCAGTCCTTAGAAGCAAAAGGAATTCAGATGCAGTGAATCACCAGAAGCCAGAAGTCAGTGGAAATCAGAGGAGCAGACACAAGGTGAGAGAGATGGCCACATGACAGAGGATTGCTGGGATGCTACAGACAGAGAGGAAGCAAGCCCTCCTGAGATTTTGATATTGGACTTCTAGCCTCCCAAACCGTGAAACGATAAATGCCTGTTGCTTAAGCCAACCTCCTGCGTGGTATCTGTCCTAGCACCCCTGGCAAACCAAGATGGTCGCCGTCTGCCTCCCACCTCCAGCCTGGGCACTCTGTTGGCAGAGGGTGTAGAGCCTCACCTAAGGAGCTCAAGCAGCTCAGTGTCCAAGGGCAGGAAGCAGAAGGGGGAAGGGTAGCAATGGGCCTGGAAGGGCGAACAGAAGTGATTCAGCTCAAGGAGCTTTTTCTCTGTTTCAATTTTCTGGAAGAGTTGCTCATTTTCACTTTTCTGCCCATTTTTGTTTTTTAGGGGGGAAAGAAAGGGAAATTCTATGATTTGGTTTTATTTCATTTCCCCTGTATTTTCCATGCCAGTCACTACCATGCAGAGTGGGGAGGTGATGGCTCAGGGCCTTCAGTGCACTGGACCAGCACCACACCCTAAAAAAGGGCGGTCCAGTGACGGGAAACCTCCTCCCACCTTTCAGGACAGACCTGAAATGTTCAAGTGATAACAAATTTGATGCATCCCAAATATGCCACAATGGGAGAGTGTTTTGTAAAATTTGGTTCCTTGAACTGTTAGCTATTAACAAATAATTATGAAGACTTTGTGGCAATATAGAAAACTCATATGTTTCAAAAACAAACAGTAAAAAACTATAAACAAATATACACCCAAATACTTTCACATTTGTAGTTTTGATGAATAAAGATTTGCTAGGAGCACACAAACATAAGAAGTAAAAACAGCGTCATTGGCTTTGAAGAATTATGGGTGAAGTTTTTATTTCCTAAAATTTCCTTTGATGTTACCTTAAACAATAATATGAAATGAACTCAAGGGTCAGTGAACCATTTTTCCCTTGAAAAAAGTGAGCCGCTATCTCAAAACCATAATTTTGAGAACTACATGAAGGATAGGTAAGAAAAGTCTTAGACTATATTATGTAAAGAAAAGTTGTGTCATCCTTATATTTATGCCCATTTTTGAAAGCATCAAGTTAGTCAAAACTTGTTTGTATAAGTTCACATCAACTGATGAATAACATTAACTAGTGGCATCAATATGTATTTTCTCATACGTATTTATTTTAACTCAATTGATCATTTTCTGTGTTTCCTCTAACAAAGTTATGTAAATTTAATTTTACCTTTCCTAAATTTTTAATCTAAATTTTAGAAAATAAATTCTAAGGAAATACTAAATATGAGCAAAACTTCATTTGGAATATTTGTAGCAAATTTGATATGGTATAAGATAAATGAACACCCCTTCCCCACCACCCACAAACTCATATTGTTTTGGGAAAAAAATTTTTTTTTGGCTTCTACAATGGAAATTTATTAGTTGAAAGCTTACAGTTCTAAGGCTGTGAAAATGTCCAAATGAGAGATGCTGTCTCACCAAAGTCTGGCTGCCAGCAGATCTTGGACTCCTTCCACATGGTAAGGCACATGAGGCATCTGCTTCTCTTCCGGGTCTGGTTGCTTCAGCTTCTGGCTGCTCCGTCTGTGATTTCCTTTCTCTCTAGTTCCTCTCTGAGCTCCTGGGTTCCTTCTCTCCAGCTCTGCATCTTTTTCTCCATGTGTCTTTGCTTTCAGTCCTCTGTTTATAAAGACGCAACCTGGTTCATGCCTCACTGAAGCAATCCAATCAAAGTCCCCCCAGTGGAATCCAGTCCAATCAAAGGGTCCCACACCCACAGGAATGGATTAGCTCCAAGAACATGATCTTTTCTGGAATCCACAAAGAGCATCAAACAGGTGCTCTTGATGAATTGACTCCTTTATCATTGTGAAATGAACCTTTATGGCTGGTAATATTTTTTGCTCTGAAATTCATTTTTGCTGATATTAATATAGCCATTCCAGACTTTATTTATCAGTGTTAGTGCAGTACTTTTTTTTTTAAGGTTTATTTATTTCTCCCCCTTACCCATCATTGTTTTTGTGTTTGCTGTCTGTTCTCTGTGTCCATTTGCTTTGTGTTCTCCTGTGTCTGCTTGTCTTCTCTTTAGGCAGCACTGGGAACCAATCCTGGGACCTTCTAGAGTGGGACAGAGGCGCTCAATCTCTTGTGCCATCTCAGCTCCCTGGTCTGCTGTGTCTCGCATTGTCTCTCCTCTGTCTCTTTTTGTTGCATCATCTTGCTATGCCAGCTCTCCACATGGGCCAGCACTCCTGCACGGGCCAACTCGCCACGCAGACCAGCTTGCCTTCACCAGGAGGCCCCAGGAATCGAACCCTGGACCTCCAATATGGTAGAAGGGAGCCCAATCACTTGGGCCACATCCGCTTCCCATTGCAGTACTTTTAACCTACTTGTGTCTTTATATTTGAAGGATGTTTCTTGTAGTCAGTATATAGTTTGGTCTTGCTTTTTTAGCCAACTTAATAATTTCTTTTAACTGGGGTATTTAGACCATTTCTATTTAATGTTATTACTTATATAGTTAGGTTTGAGTTTATTAGCTCTCTAGTTTTTTCATTTAAAAATTTTATTGAAGTATATCATTCATACATGAACCTACATAAACAATAAGTGTATAGTAAAAACTGTGAACTTACAAAACAAACATGCATATCATCATACAGGGCTCTCTTACATCACCCCACAACTAACACCTTGAATTGTTGTGAAACATTTGCTACAAACTATGAAAGAGCATTGTCAAAATATTACTACTAACTATAGTCAATATTTATATTTAGTGTATTTTTCCCCCAACACACCTGATTATTAACACCCTGTATTAGTATAATGTATTTGTTATAGTTCTTGAGAAAGCATTCTCATATTTGTTATATTAGTCACAGTCCATCTTCCACAACAGGATTCACTGTTATACACAAACTCATATTGTTTTGAAATTTTTAAAAGAAAATTTCTTAATAAAAACACATTCCTGAGAGGTGGCTGTGACTCAAGCAGTTGGGTGCCTGCCTACCACATGGGACGTCCCGGGTTCAGTTTCTGAAGCCTCCTAAAGAAGATGAGCAAGACAGCAAGCTGATGCAACAAGATGACTCAGTGAGATGACACAACGAAGAGACACAGTGAGGAAACACAATGAGAGACACAACAAGCAGGGAGTGGAGGTGGCTCAAGAGATTGGGCACCTCCCTCCTACATGGGAGGTCCTGGGTTTGGCTCTTGGTTCCTTCTAAAAAGAAGACACAATGAACAGACACAGAGCACAACAAAAGACAGCGAGTGCAAACAATGAGGGCAGGGGGAGAAATAAATAAATAAAATTTAAAAAAATAAAACACATATTCCTCTGAACTTTGCCATTCAAATGTTGCTGAATTTGCAAGTCCATGAGGAAAATGAAAAGAACCGCTATGAATCAAATAATTAAGTTCTATCCTTAAAGCTGCACAAAGGGCAGAAGCCCAACATCATCAACAAAAGTGGAGAACATTTATTTTCATTCATTTGTGATTTTAATGATTTTGCATGAAGATCCTTCAGAAATCCATCACTTCCCTGCCTTCTAAAACAGAGCACACTGAGCCTGATTTGGCCTTTGTCAGTGCTTCTAAGCCACTCTTAAGGTTACAGACCAAGAATTGAGGTGGAGATGTGCTGGGAGGAGGCCAGCCAAAGATGTGGGCAGGGTCTCTCAGGGGGCTGTAGGACCATAGCAAGATGAAAGCAGACCAGGGATGGGGGCCTGGCTCACTCTAACCTCACTGGGTTGGTTTGCAATGCGTGCAAATCCTTCAACGCTCTCCCACCAAGAGATGGAGTCTAATTCACCTTCCCATGAAGATGCATGGGCCTTGGTGATGGTGATTTGTTCAGTGAAGCAGAAGTGATGCCTCGTAATTTCCAAGGCCAGGTCTTAAAGGGTGACACAGCTCTGTCTGGTTCACTCTCCTTCCACCCCTTCCCCAACCCAGCCATGCACTGCCATGTAAGAGAACACAGAGGCAGAGAGAGATAAGAGTTGTTCCAGATGTTTGAGTCTTCCCAGACACTGAACATGTGAGTAAAGAAGTCTTTGAATTCACCCTAGCTCTATCTGACTGAAAGAACTGCTCAGCCAAGCTCAGCCAAACCCTTGAACCATGAATAATATTTTTAAAAAGATTGTTTTTGTTTTACACCACCAAGCTGGGAACTGGAACACTGATGATGCAGAGTCATCAATAGGTGAGAATGCCAATTTACGAATTTACAACCAATGATTGTCCAAGTGAACCAGAATATGCCTATAGGTCTTCACTTGCTTCTTCACCTGTCTTAGCTTACATCTTCACAGGGGCAGACCTTGAGATAAGGATTCCAGGGAAAATCGTTTATTGGGAGATGAGGCTAGGTAACACTTGTAGGGTTGTGGGGGCAGGGAAGGGAAGGAAACCAATAAAGGATGTGGAACAAGCAAGTTTCCACTGTGGGCAACTGGAACTCAATCCCAATTGGGACCTCTGGGAGAGAATGTAGACCATGCTTCAGAGTTGTAACACCAGAGAGAAAGGAAATCTGGGTGTTTGTCCCCCAGCTTCCCAACAGTCATTGATGGACAGCTGCTCCCAGGAGGTGAAGAGGCATTGCTTCCCAGTTGATGAAGTTAATGAATCTCCCACTCCTCCAGCATTCACGCAGAAGCAAAAGCAAACTCCCGGGGGAACAGCAGGTGCTGGTAGCTGGGATCAGCATGCATGGAGCTATCAAGGGCTAATCATGGTAAGAAGTTTCTTACTGACTGTGGAACCAGGGAAGCCATCCCCGCCCTAAGTGAGCTCAATAAATGGTGGCTGCCACTGGACCACCGAGTCATGGGCACTGTGGAAGATAATTGCACCTGCTCTGGCCAATCAGGACACCGCCCTCAGCAGCCCAGAGATGCACTGCCTTAGCACCCTCTGCACACTCCCCCATGGCTGGACCCCAGGCAGAACCCTCTCCATGCCGCACCTCCCCCCTTCTATGCACAGATGCAGACAGAAGGTCACACCTGCTTCCACATATGTGGTCTCCTGACCCTGCCTCTCTTAGAGCCGCGTGTACTCAAGTGGATTCAGCCCTACCTTTGTGGATCACCTCTTGGGATAGAGTGGGTGCACACTGGATATTCCAATCTCTTGGATGCTGATTAAGTCTGAGGCCAGCAGGTTCTGTTTGGTTCCACCTTGTTCAGAGCACAGGGTACTCTTTTCCTGCTCCATCTTCTCAGAAAGTGTCAGTTATGAGTTGAATTGTGTTCCCCAAAAAGACTTGGTCAAGCCCTAACTTCTGGTCCTGTGACTGTTCCTTATTTGGAAATAGAGTCTTTGAAGATGTCGATTAGTCAAGATGTCAAACTGGATTAGGTTGGACCCTAATCCAATGGGACTGGTGTACTTATAAGAGGGAAATTTGGACACACAGACATAGGGGAGAAGGCCCCGTGAAGATAAAGGCAGAGATTAACATGCTATAGCTCGCTGCCAGCCAAAGAATGCCAGGGATGACCGACAAACACCAGAAGCTAGAAGAGGCAAGGGAGGTTGCTCCCCTGTGTGGCTGTGCCAACACCTTGATTTCACACTTCTAGCCTCCAGAACGGACACAATACATGTCTGTTGTCCTAAGCAACCTAGTTTGCAACACTTTGTTACAGCAGCTCTCAGAAACTAGACAGTATCTGAAGCCCCTACTCCTCTTTACTGACAAGTGTCTGAGGATGCTGATAGGCAACTTGTGTATAGGCCAGCACTGTCCACTAGAACTTCCTGTAAGGGTTCCAACGTCATATTTGCACAGTCCAAAATGGTAGCCACAAGCCAAGTGTAGCGATAGAGCACTTGATGCAACCCAAGGTGGGTTGTAATGTAGCTGATGAGGAATGGAATTTTTTATACTGTTAATGTTAATTATTTTAAGTGTAAATCTAGATGGCCACATGTGGTAAGTGGCCGCCACACTGGACAGCACAGGCCTAGGCCCTGGGTCCTCTGGATCTACCCCAGGATGGCTCCTCCTCCTGGCACTTTCACTCCCTCCTTAGCACCAGCACTTCTTTTACCTCCTGCTTGTAGGATTCATCATCTGTCTCTCTAGCCAGTCCTTATTCTTTTACTTTTTGTCTTTCTGCCCTGCCCCCTCTGCTCACCTGGCCTCCGGGAGAAGCAAAGCACAGCACTCCACAGAGCAATGAAATCTTGGAAGTGTTTCCCCCACTTTGGTGTGGACCTGGGGGGAAAGTGAGAGTGCCCTCAGGTTTCCTGTGAGAAAGAACAGAGTGAGGAAAATATCCAGAAATAACCAAAAATTTCAAGATACACCCCAACCACTTGAAATTGCAAGTTCTAGCCTAGAGGAGGCTGTCTATTCTAGCTCCTTTTAAGCTGACACAGATTTGAGGGGTGGAGCGTTCTTAGACTCAGGGAGAGGAGATCCTGGTACGAAAGCTAGCAGCCTAGGGGTCAGTATTTTCTTGAAGGTCCCCAAGAATTTCTGAGGTGAGCCAGGTTTGGGAACTGCACTAATCTACACAGAAGCTTTTGAGTTGGCCCCTCCACCTTACACCCACAGATTGCTCAGCTTTTCTAATGCTTATATCCTCTTTTTTTTTTTTTTTTTTTTT